>SNQJ01S0037010.1:0-12971 GCA_010110895.2 Picea sitchensis
TCAAATCCCCCCTGGTGGCTAACCAAAACCCATGGATACCAGCTTGCTAGGGAACCCCGTTAATCCCCCCAACAATGGTCAAGTGGGTTAGTGTAAGATCCAAGCAGTTGTCCGAAATGTAAGGAACCTAATGCATATATAAGAAAGTTATAACGATCAAACATGACACATACCATGATACCTGGACCAATTACCTCACGGAGCAAGAGTCTTCTCTGATGCAAGTCCAAGCCGATGGTAATGGGTGCTGCTGCTACTGACAGAACAAATCTGGCGAAGAAGAAGAAGGATGGGCCCTCTACGGCCATGCTCAGGTCAATCCTGCTCTCGGTACTCCATGTCTAGGACCTGTGGGCCTCGAGACATGATCTCCTAGTTATCCCTAGAGATCGGGGATAACAAGGACTAAAGTTGTTGGAGCAATATGGTGGGAATTTTATGGACCAGGTTCCCCAGAATTGCAAAATTTTGCAATCTGTGTCTTGAGCCAGGGATCAAGTGCATCAACTTGTGAAAGGAATTGGAGTTCCTTTAACCATATTCATTCCAAGAAAAGAAATAGATTGTTATCTGGAAAATTAGAATATCTTGTTTATGTTCGCAGTAACTTGCATTTGGCTTTAAAGAATGTGGCTAAAGACTGATCCAATTCTTCTACTCCATGGCTCAGTCTTGTTCCAGATGCACCAGAAGATGGAGATGATCTTGGCATTGAGAGTGATAGAGCCTCAGATAGTACTGAATTCAGTGGTGATCATGCTTCTAGTGGTTTTACTGCCCCTACTGCTCTTGATGACATAGAGCTTTTTGATGTAACAAGTAGGCCACAAAAACATCAAGAATGAAACTTGTGTTCCTGTTCTAGTTTTCTTTTTGCATGCCGACTTTTGTAAAACTTTTTAATGTTATGTTCATGTCTTTAATGCTATGTTTCAAACTTTCATGAACATGTTTTTAGCTTTTGAATAAGACGATGTGTTTTTAAAATATATATGTTTCATGATTAATCATGTTGGTATGCTATTTTCATTTCTATCAGATGTATGTTAAACTTATAATAAGAGTATTGAATATATATTTTTTATTTTTTCAAATTTTGTACTATGTCAAACTTAATGCTGAATTTTATCCCCAAAAATTTGACTGTCGAATTTTTGGCGAACTTCAATCTTGTTGAACTCGAACACGAACACGAACCAGGTGACTAAGGATCTGACTAGAAACTAATGAAAGTGATGCCCTAGGTGAAATAACCATCAGAAAATTATGGGATCTATTCCTTGTCCAACTCGATCAAAACAATGTTTTGGCAACTTACTATTTTTAGCAATTTTTTGGTTCCTAAACTTCCAGGGCCATTTTGAGGGCCTAAACAACTCTTTTTCACGATCAGACACCTCAATGATAGCCAAAGTCTTTGATTGACCCCCCTAAATGAAGCTCTTCATCAATACCTTTCCAACTAGTTATCGTTTTCCCTAAACGAAGATCGTATGCAAAAGTTACGACCCCGAGAAGTTGATGTACTAACTTACCCCAACAGGGTCCACATGAATTTTGGTGCTTCATATCCTAGGGTTAGGTTTTTGGATGTATAGGGTTTTGACATTCATGTTTATTGTAAAAATGCCTTCATAGCCTCATTGTACTCATCTTCTTGCGAATGAGCGTAGTCGTCACATCTATTCTCAAAGATAAGCTGCTACCATTTTAGCAATCTTGTTTTCAGTCTACAATTTACAATTTTCAGCATATTTATTATTTAATAGAAGTCAAGTTTTATTGTATCTATGTTATTGTTCACTGTGTCTCCGTGTTGATATTATAAATCTGTGGTTTCATTTCGTTCTGCTCATAAATCCGGATCAAATGGGGAGTCTGGAAATAACTATATTTTTTTCTCCACATCCCTCTTGTGGGGTATCCCTTTAGGATCCTTGAACACTTCTCTGTATTCCTATAGAAAATCCTTCAACTAATGTTTCTTATCTTTAGTACACCCCTCTAGGTATGCCTTCACTCTCATTGACTCATCATCAGAATTATTTTCTCTTAACAAAAGAAAATCATATTTCTTACCAAAACTAATCAACTTCTTGGCTTGGTTGGCACTTAATACTGAGATATTTGACTTGCCTTTATGCTTGTTGATGATGTTAGACTTCCCATCCTTGATCAGTTGGTACTTTTTGGCTCTCCACATGAATATTTCATCCCTCATATAAATGTAAGGGCTTCCAAACACTACTCCACATACATCAAGTGGTACTATATCCAATTCCACTTCATCAACAGAATCAACACTTATAGAAAATTTAATATTACATTGTTTTTTTAACTTTATCTATGCATCCTTGTTTACCCAACCCAATGGATAGGGTCTAGGATGATCATGAACCTCCAATACAAGCTTGATGACCAGATCCTCTACTATGAGATTAACCTGTGAACCAAAGTTGAACAAAGAATCTATCTTGGTCTTCTTGACCCGAATCTTAATGTGGAAGAGCTTGGTCATCTTAATGTGGAATTCAAGCTACTTTCAACCTGATTGCTTGAATCTATGGCTAAAATATAATTTTTCTTTCCTTCCTTCTTGTGGTTCTTCGAGTTCATCTCAAGATGCAATTTCCAACATGTTTCCTCATTGTGGCCCTCAATGTTACAATGATTGCAATGTTTGTTTGGATCTTTTCACTGATGTGTACCAGATACTCTTTCTCGGATTCTTTCTATGACTCCTTTCCTAAGTCTTTCTGATCTCTAGATTTCCTCTCCAATCTAATCTCCGAGTTAGAGCCTCCATCATCTCCGAATGACTTGAGCTCGCTTTCTAGAGCTTCCATGAGGAGGTTCATATTGTGCCTGATGTCAGTAACCTGCACTTACAACCTCTCAAATTTCTCTTCTACTATATCTCAAGGGTTGTTATGAACAAACTCATCCAACATGGCTAGTCTTTCTACAACTTCTCTTTAAGTAGATTCCTAGATCCTTCAACTTCCCACAAATACCCAAAAGAAAAACCTTGCTCTGATACCAATATGATATGTAAAATGTCGTGGATATTCAAATGAAATTGTTCATCACAAAATATGTGATTAATAAAACCAAAATCTACACTATGAAGGTTAAATTCATTTATATTCCAAAATGTTTAGTTACTGATTTTCTTCTTATGCATGAAATAGATAAAATGCGAAAAATAGAGAAAACTAAAGTACGCTCACACACCATCCATAATATAACAAAAATATTTTCTCTAGGAAACCCTTAGAGTAGAAAACCCATATAGAATATGAGGGTGCTCTACTCTCTAGTATGGAAATATTGCAAGTACAAAGGAGAAGGCACTCTCTATGGAGTTACCTTGGACCTGTGGCCTGTTAGGTTGCTACAAAACATTAAAACCCTCTATTATTCTATTTTATTTCCCACTCCCAATTGTTCTGCTATGCTATGGAACAAAATACAATAACATAGAATGGAACCCCTTCTCCTCCTAGTGGCCCAATATTTAACATAGTCTGATAGCCATCTAGGGGTAATTTTTGACTTTCTCAAACCTCAATTGTCATATGGTTTTTAAAATTCTAGAATATTATTGAAATCAATCACGTGGCTAGCCCCATATGCATGAATAATAGGGGATGACGTGGCATCTTTCCGTATCATGGTGGTCAATAGAATATGTCAACTTGCGAGAGGCATAAATTTTGCATACAAACTCTTATTAACGCACAATCTACACCATTGGAAAGGTATCAAAGTTTAGAATGCCACTATAGGGGTGTGCACAATTTATCGACACTAGAACCCAAAAAAAATGTCATTTAATGCCTTGGAATGGCTCTATGAGGTTCCAAACCCCAATTTTCCAAACTGGGACTTGCCACTAAAGTAACCTTGCAATTTGATTCCTCCAATTTTTTCTACTCTAAAAGCATCGAGATCAATGAAAAATAATATAATGATCCTATCTAGATCATTCACCCACTTCTGAATATTTGGATCACACACATGGGACCGCATACCCTTTGAAAAGAGGAAATCATTAGATCCTTAGAGAACCATATGCATCTTTGTGGAATATCCCAATGGCATGAAGGGTTACAAGATGATTTATCCCTCAATGAGCAAGCTCATTATTGAGCAAAGTGTCCATTTTGAGGAAAGTCCCCTGCATGCACCATTGGAGCAACATGCAAAGACCTCAATATTTATGCCTACACCAGATATCAGAGATGATGAGTCCACTCATTCAGATCATGGTTCAAATATGAGTTCCAAATCTGATTTGGAAGATGATGATCATGCATATGATGAGCCACAATGGATGCCCAAGTGGGAAAAGACAACCCTACAGGTAGTAGGTGACCTTGTGGGGGATCCAGCGGATCAGAGGAGGAAAAAGTCATAGTTTTAGGAGCCTCCTCATGCACTCCTACCTACTAAATCAATGATTCCCATGCATTGATACATGGTTCTAGCTTCAGACTCGTAGACCTATGCAAAGGCTGCAGGGAATCCCTTTTGGGAAAATGCTATGCAGGAGGAGTATAACTCTCTTCTCAAGAACTAGACTTGGGATCTGGTTCTTCCCTTCAGAAAGAAATCTTGACATATGTAGATGGGTCTACATGACCAATAAGAAAACATATGGATAGGTGAGAAGGTACAAGGAAAGACTGGTTTCCAAAGGTTTTCAATAGATCCATAGAATAGACTATGATGAGACCTTTTATCAAGTATAAAAGATGGACTCCATTCAATTGGCCCTTCCCATTGTAGCAACCAACGGGTGGTAAGTTTTCCATATGTACATGAATAATTCCTTTATTCACGGGGACCTTTGAGAGGATATTTACATGGAGTATCCCCAGGGGTTCATACAGAACTCATCCTTAGTATGTCAACTAAAAAATTCACTCTATGGCCTCAAGCAAGCGCCTAGAGCATGGTTTGCGAAGATGTATGCTTATTTACTTTCTCAAGATTTTGTTAGATGTAAATCATATCCAAACATCTACATGATGAGAACCTCATACTCCTTGATGATCTTATTTCTATATGTTGATGACCTCCTGATCATAGGAAGTTTGGCCTCAACAATTGTTGCGTCCAAAAACATTTTGTATGTCATGATTTATATGAAGGACATGGGTCTAATGCACTTTTTCCTTGGCCTTGATATCAATCAGGATGTTTTAGGAATCAAGCTATCTCAGACTAAGTATGTGAGGGATCTCTTGGTTAGATTTCACATGACCGACTACAATTTGGAAGCCACACCCTTTTTGTCTGGGGTGCATCTTAAGGATGGAAGGGATACGCTATTGGTATATAGCACCTTTTATTGACAGTTTGTGGAAATCCTTTTGTATCTCACCCTCACCTGACCACATCTCTGATATGCAGTACGAGCAATTTCCAAGTACATGCAGGAGCCGCATGAGCTAAATTGGAAGGATTCCAAGAACATCCTCATATATGTTCAGGGAACCAATAGTTATGGGATACACTATGAAATAGGTTGTGCATTGGATCTCATTGACTTCACAAATTCTAATCGGGATGGCGATAGCACAAATCACAAGTCCACTTCTGAGTACGTTCTCAGTTTAGGTTTCAATCCCATCTATTGGTCGTGAAAAAAACAATCAACAATTGCTTTATCATCAGTAGAGGTCGAGTATAGAGGAGCGGTCAACATAACTATTTGGGTACTTTGGCTTCAAAACTTCCTCAATGAGCTTCAAATCTGTTTCCACCATCTTAATGTCATTTGGTGTGAGAATCAGAGTACTCTCAAGTTTTGGAGAGACCAGTGTAGTCGTAGTGGACCAAACACATCGACATCCATATGCATTACATCAAAGAATTGGTACATGATGGGATCATTGATTTGCAGTAATGTCCAACCATTGAACATACTGCAGACATATTCACCAACACATTTAATTAGCTAGCGATTGTATTGGAGTGAAGGACACAGTTTTTAAGCAACTGCCTTTCCTCCTTCTTCATTTTTTATGCATTCTACTTTGAGGGGGGTTTTCCCATGATATTTTCCCTCTTTCCTCTATTTTCAGTGTTTCATTATCATATGAATTTTACAGTGGGTACCTAACATGGCCTTGGTCTTTAGGACCCATTCATCATTTACACCCTAGTAGTGTTCAGGGGGAATATCGGATATATTACACACTCACCTAGTATTTATTTTCCTAGGTTGACTAGTCTATGTTGAGGGCGCCTTTCTCCCCTATATGAGAATATTCTCCCCTAGATGAGAGCGCCACATCCTCTTTAGTCTTTCCTCAGTTGTACTTCAGTTATACTAGTGGAGTGGAGTCTTACATGGAAACCTCAGTATTATCACCTAGTGTTGCATGCATACCTCAGGATCATCACCAAGAGGGAATATTTACCTTGGTAGCATCACCAAGAATGTTCCAAATATGTGCATGCATGATTCTCTCCTCATTCCACTAGTGATTAGTTAGTTAATTGATGACTATATGGCAAGTTAACTAAGACTAGGTGGCAGTTCATTCTTGAGTCTGTCAATGAGTGTATAGGTCTCTCTAGATCACTAATATGGTGCATTCATTTATCCATGTAGAATATGTCATGTGTATTTTTACTATTCTCTCATTAGTTAATACAATTCATTCTTTCTCTCAAGCTTGTCTCTCTTTCTTTTCTCTCTCACAAGCTTTATGTGTTTTTTCTACTAGATAGGTTCTCCATGACAAGTTTCTACGAAAATTCAGACTTACTTTATTGTGATTGATAAAAAAAATTAATTAAGTTTACAAGTGATATATCTTCTTGGAGCATATTAAACGATCAACCTTTATTGACGTTGTCATCTCTGCATGTGTACTAAATGAGTTTTAGGTGCACCCTTAGCCTCCTTAAATCTTATTTCTTTGGGATTAAAAATTTGTTTTCCTCGAATAAGTATTACAAAGAACCATATTAGATAAATGCACTTTTTCGGTATCGCCATTAACCAAGGTCCTGCTCTCCATGAGTCCATCATCTATACTATGGATTGGGGTGATTCTCTTATCAATTTCACTTGAAACTTGTTTGTTTACTTCAACTAGCTTAGATGAGCATTGTGGTCTCTTAACAAAAATGGAGCCTTACCTTAGGATGTCTTTAAAGAATCCCAATAGCTCCTAATTCCTATCCATTGTGTGTTGAATTTTCACTATGCTAGGCTCAAGCATGAGGTTTATTTCATTTAACATGTACTTGAACCATAAACAAATGCAGCTACACCATACACAAGTGTTTCACTAACCAATATCACAAGAAGAATTACCATGCACAAGAACACGAGAAATATCCTAGGAAATCCTTCTACTCAAGGGAAGAAAACCCAACAATCCTTTGCTATATTCTCAAGAGAAGATCCCCCAACCATAAAACCCTAATGCACATAAGAGGGTGCTCTACAACCTTTAAACTAGCTCCTAAGAGAGGTGCGCACTTCAGCCCTAAAATGTACTTGCTGAAATTCTGAAATGTCAAGTGTGAGTGTGTTTCCTCAATGGGGAAATCACCTTTACTTATACTAGAATAGACACAACAATAGGTGTGTCTATTGGCACAACAGGGCCGACCTCAATAACTCGAAATATAATTAATTATTACAATAAACATTAATTAGCTTTGACATATGGTGGGGTCGACTTGTACCCTTTACATCATAATTAGGGTTACAAGTAAATCTTACACTTAGACAATATAGCAAGGGATCCACACGTCCACTAGTGCTCAGACACTAGGGACACATCCACCTGTGCTCATCCACAGGGATGTCATACTCAACATATGTCTATCTCAACTGAGTCCACAAGAGAATCATATGGAGTACCATATCGACTCAACTCTCACACAGAGGAGAATGATACACCCATCACATGGGCACACCCAACACTGGGGGATGATTCAACTCTAACACAGAGGATAACGATGCACCCCATCACATGGGCATACCCAACATTGGGCTCTCTCACAGGTCGACTCAACTCAGTCACAGAGGAGAACATATCCTGGAGAATGTCACACGGCATTGCAATCATCAACATTGTGGAGGACCTCAGCCTGCAAGAAAGCAAGACTTGGAGAAACCCTTTTCCTCTAGGTTATGAGCGACATGAGAACATTATTATTATTATTATTATATTCGTTATTCTGTCATTTTGAATATCATTTTTTAAATATACTCTTTCTCTTATAAATAGCTTTGGGTTCTTTTCAAAACAATACACTACATTAGAGAAGACCTATGACTAACTATGCTCCAAACCAGGGATAATTTTAAGGATGGAAATTTATCTCACATTATAGAAACCTTAGCAGATCTTTCTAGTCCTTAATATACAAACTATAAATGTTTGGTGATATTTTTGTAAAAATGTTTAAATTTCTAAGGATTTTATATAGTTTCTATAAAATTTGGGATATTTTTAAGGTAAAATAGTTTTATTCTATAGAATTTGTGGAATCACTTTTTAGAAAAAATGGAAATTGGTGAATCTTTTTTTTGGAAAAAGCAAGGAAAATTAGCCCACGGGAGAATTTAGCCCCTAAAATTTTCCGTGCTCCAAACATAATTAATTATTTCTAACTTTAATTAACCAAATTAGAACACATGATTTTCAATATGTGAACACAACGACATTTACACAAAAACCACAAGAGTGTCATTACAACTATTCTACTTAAGTTAAAAGAAGATCTTTCCATCATAGTGTGATAAAAACTAGAAAATTTAGATCTCTCACATGATTTCCTATAACATTGACAACTCATATAAATAGTGAAGCAAGTCATAATTGTTAATTATGATCTCTTAATTATACACTAATTGATTCCATGACCAACCCCAAATCAATGATCTATACATTTTTTACATATTCATAAATCCCATATTCCATGAATGGCATGTGAAGCATGATACAAGCAATAAACAATAAACAATGCGTAAAGAATGATAGAAACCAAAAATATTACATCAAATAAGGTGGAAGGGGATTCTATCCAAGGCACATAAACCAATATTAGTGCTATCCGATCTTAAAAGTTTGCTCCATGTAGAATTATATTGGCTAAAATTGTCTCGATGATTTTGCAACAATTTATTTTGCTACTAAGCACTAGTTGTGCAAGAAGTTTTGTTGGAAAAAATGGTTTTTGAATATACTTATTTCAAGACAAAACATAACATATTATACAAAATCTAATACTAGGATAAGTGAAATAACTTCAACAAATTTACTATATATATTTCATTATTTATCCAAAAACCAAGCAAAGTAAGGTCTTCAAAAATATGGAATTGCTAATGTGATGCCAATGATTGAAGTCTAAGCTAATTTATAAAAGTAATGAACAATTTAAAATCAAGATCCAAAAATATAAACTATGAAGAGGAAAATAGAGATGTATTAAAACATATGAGGAACTGAGCAGTTGTGCATCATTGAACTACAAATATTGTAATAATGGGGTTGAAGAGGTTTCTATAAAGAATAATGAAACAAGAGATATGTGCAAAAATGAACAATGGAAATTGTTTTCAAGTGACTAAATTGAAATCATAATAGTGGTGCAACATTATGTGCATATAGAGACTGATCACTACAATAAATAACCAACACATAGGAAACAACTTAATTTAATACAATAATTGAACACTCAACATAGATAAACCACATCGTTTATGTAACTTCTTTAAATATTAGCAATGGCCAAGATTTAGGGCCATATTTACATTCAATAGATCCTTTCTTAGTCTCTAAATTCCTCCTCTACAACTATATAAACCTCCCCTATTGAGAGCCAAAGAAAATTCCCTTTTAATATAACTGGAAGAGAATTTTAATTGTCTCACAATCGAACCATTGTAAGCTCAAACCATTTGTTGGGATCGATGAAAACTAGTTTCGCTTAGTCTATGATCTCAAAATTGGTCTAGATTTGTACCAATGCTAAATTAGACGATTTGTGAATCTTTGCAAGCAATTTCATTCAATGTTTGATGGAGTGCCATGTCTTGCAACTTGCTTGCTATTTAAATTTTAGGATATTCATCATCTCCTTTTGGATGCCCTTGCATCAGGTTCCCCTACTAAATTTTAGTGAGCATAGGCTCACTGATATGTTGAGGAATTCTAAAAATGGTCCATTGATTTTGTGGAATACATGTGGATTCATTTTTATCTTTACCCTTCTACTTGACCAAAAAATCCTTGTATCTAGGAATTTGAGTTTTATGGAAAAATATCTTATTCAGAATGGATTCTATTAGATCAAATTTATTCTCCAATATATATTTAACCCAATAAGTAACACCTTCCTCATCATCAATAATTGCATTAACATCTCATGAGAAACATACAAATCAACAACATTAAAAATTGGCAAAATATTTAAATTACTCGGCAATTCTAAGTGATAAGCATTGTGACATAATTTCTTTAAAATTTGACATGGACTAATCTTCTTGGGATTGATCTTGTTATAGGTCCCTTATGGAAACCTTTCCTTCCACACATAAGCATATACAAATTCACATTCACTGCATTTCTTGTCTCTATGGATATCAACATCTGCCTTATAATTCTGATAAATCTACCCTAATTGGAACTTAACCTAATCATAGGTCACCTTCATATACTTGGCAGAAATTTTAGCATCTTCACTCTTTAAATTATTAACATTTGACTTCAACCAATCAATGATTTTTGATAGTGATCTTCCATAAACATTTTGAAAAGGGTTTTTACCTATATATCTATAAATTGAATTATTGTGGGAACACTCTACTTGGGAAATGATGAAATCCCATTTCCCAAGGCCATCACTTAACAAATTCATCAATTGATTAACTAAACTTCAATTGACCACTTTCATTTGACCATTGGTTTGAGGATGGTACATTGAACTAAAGAGTAATGTAGTTCCTAATCTCTTTTAAAATGTCCTCTAGAAATGTCCAATGAATTTGTTGTATCACTTTGAAGTAATAGTTTTGGGTAAACCATATAACCTCATAATTTCCTTAAAGAATAGAAAACTACTTGAATTGCATAAACAATATTTTTAAAAGGTCCGGAGTTTTCCATTTTTGAGAGGTGATCTAAAACTAAAAGGTTGAAATCAATGCCCGTTTGTATTCTAGGTAAACCTAGGATAAAATCTATACTAAGGTCCTCTCTCTTCATCCATACGATAAAATCAATAATACTCAACCCAATTAATTATGTCTTTGGCAATACCAAGAAAAAAATATATCTCTTACACTAAATATTTGATCTTGTCAATACCAAGGTGACCACTTAGACTTCCATTACATGATTCTCTAATCTATTTCATTCAACCTCTAAGAAAGAAAAATATTGTTATTTTCTAAACAAGTAACCTTCTTGAATAAAATAATCGAAATGTGTCGACCTATATCCCTTAAGGGTATTTGCACATTGCCTATGTTTTGCAACATATTCATTAGTTGCATACAAATTCTTCATATTCTTTGGTTGCACAACTTCTACAAACATTGTTAGTAGAAAAATTTATTTCCCACTCAATGCATCAAGTACTTTATTTGATTTACCAAATATATTCTTCAAAACAAATGAGTAATTCTACAAAAATTCATCTCATATTATTGATGAGCCCCATGTTTGTCATATGTTGCTCATCCTTTCCATATGTATTTTTGTTATGATCACTAGCTTCTTTTTGAAACTCTGGTTGGAGTTGCCAACATAGTTATTGTTTGACATGTGATGTTTAATATAATGTAATTGAATTAATTTCAAGATGGATATAATGAATGGATGGTTTATTTTATTACTTGAGTCTATTGTGTTGATTGGAATAGTATGCACTAACATTGACTAGAAACCTAAGGTTGCTATAAAGTTTGATTTATGAATCTTGTTCCATGTGTCTCACACCATGAATAAACTCAACCCTTATGGGATTAATCCACCTTTAGAGTTGCAATGCATTCTAATGAGGAAACAAAGGGAGAAAATCATGGGATCAAGTCACCTAAACTCATGAGGGTGACTAAGTAGGCAATCCAATGCAAGATATGACCCCTAATTGAATTGGAGTTTGAATTTGAAAATCCCAAATGCATTTTTTTATCATATCTAGATAATGGAGGCAAGCAATAATATCCCAAGCTTATATGGAACGAAGTTTGAGGGAAATAGGTAGGAAACTTCCTAGGAATTGGGGATTTGATTAATACAATTGTTTAGAGTTCTTCCAACTATTTATATGGATCGGTAGGAAAGAGATGGGGCCCCTAATATTTTTTGAGGTTATGAGCTAGTTCGATTTGTTAGTTCAAAACATAGTTTAATTATTGTCATTATCTATGCAGTTTCCGTAGATTGTTGAATAAGAGTTCTAGTCTAGTTTTTTTTTAAGAAGACATTGATAGGGTTCTAGGCCTCCCTTGGGTAGGGTTCATTCAAGGGGAGCTTAGAACAAATCCTCCTTAGTTTACTTTGGTATTTCTATTGGATAATTTACTTGCATTGTTGTTCAACTAATTTACATGCATTTTTATTAGAGAGATTACTGCATTTTTGTTTAGTTAGTCTACTTGTATTAAAAAAATTCAATTATTTTATTATACTTGTTTTTAGTTAGTTTATCTATATGTCTATTCATTTCAACATTACCATACTTTTGTTTAATATACTAGCTTACAATCTAATTTCATATTTTGTTTATATTACTTTTAACTACATTAATCAACTATATGGTTGTGAGTTTTGCAATTCTTTGTGACTATGATCATTGCTACTTTGTTCAATTTCATCTTGTGAATGTATATACAACAACCTAGCTATCTTCACCTACATTCTTCATCTCATTGGGTAATGGTGTCAACCCCATCTAACTTCCAACAAATTGTAAGAAGAGATAAG
>SNQJ01S0037011.1:0-10114 GCA_010110895.2 Picea sitchensis
AAATGATAATAAATGGGAATGGTATTTCAAGATAGATTGGGTCAAGGAAATGGGGAGTGGTTAATTAGATTATAGTGTTAATATTCTATTGGAATAGTTCATTTTACAACACTATGAATATTGACAATTTTAGCCAAATATGTTAGGAGATGATTCTCTGTAAAAAGGAAGAAGTTGTGAGATGGAAAGACTAGTGGATCTATTGGCTGAAAATGCATAATGGCCAAGTGGGACTTGGCTAGAAGGTTCAAAATAGGGATCAGTGATGCAAATATGAGCATAATGGTAGAGCACCGAGAATAAAGGATCTATAGGAATTCAAGGACAACCATCTACAACAACAACACAATAAAATAAATAAATAAATCTGAAATAAATATGCATTAGAGTGCATAATGGAAGGGATGCATGATTCATATAATAAATCTAGAATGCATGTGCATGGAGAAGGCATGATGAGGTTGAATGATTAATGCACATTGATGTGAATTTGTGCATATGGACATGCCTAGACATGTATATGGCATGAGGATAGACTAAGAGTAGTTTGTTGATATACATGAATTATTGATGTTGTGATATTTGAATAAGACTAATGATGGATTGTGTATCCATGAAATTGTGAAGATGTTGATGATGCTTCTACATATGACAACCATCCATGTGAAGAAAAATAGGATGATAAGGTGTTGATAAAGAGGTTAATAAAAAGGAGCCTGCAATCTCCCACAACAATATCAACTAGTCATGTAGCATCAATTAAATTAATAATAGTCATGCAGGTATGCATTTGGGGTTCTTATGATGCATAAATGCTTAAGAGAATTGAGGTAAGAATTACCTTAGTCAAATTCTAATATTTGAAATTGATGTAAAGGAAAAAAATCCTTGAACACACACATGATATGTAATGCTTGTATTCATTTATTATAAATTTAATTGCATATTGTGTTATGTTGGTTATGAGAACATAACCAAGATTAAGTCATGAGACATTACTCCTATTATAGCAATGAATTCCATTATAAATGGTCACGTGTGAGGCCATGATGTGGTTGGAATTGGAATGGATATATTTCCATACAATTTCATGATGGTTTCCCCCCCTATATAACTGATGTTTGGGCTACAACCTTTTTTCCAACACGAGAGTCGACAGTAAGAGAATTATATTCCTAGTGTTGTGGAAAGGTTGAAGAGGAAGGTACAAAAATGTTTGGATGGTTAAATCGGTAAGAGTTTAGAGAATGTGTTAAAATGTGGACTAGACCTTCGAACTCACATGATGGAACACATGACATGGATATATGGTATTCTGAAGTCAATGCAAGGATGCATTGTGTAGATGTGGCCATGATTATTGACACATTGGTTTTATTTTTTGGTAAAATTTGATTGCATTATTAAAGGATTGGTATGTTGGTAATGCATGTATACAAATGATAGTCTCATTTCATTTTAATACAAATAATGGACGGAAGTTATCGGAGTGTGGGTTAAATACAATTCTGATATCATTTCATAAACTATTGAAAATGTGCATGAGTACTAACAATCTGTTTGGTTGAGTTAAATTTGAGAAAATGAAGAAAGAATGGTATTGGATATGGTAATGGTGTAAGACCATGAATAATACCAATGCCTACAGTTTCTAGAGCCCAACATAATGAGAAGAAATTTCATTTCTGGGAAATTTTATTTTTCTATATAAAACAATTTTGAAAAATTATAATTTAGAATTCCTAACAATATGTTTGGCTACATTAAAGTTGATAAAATGTAGGGAGAATGTTATTGGATGTGGAACTGGTGTAATCCATAAAGAATACTAATTCCTACAAATGCAAGAGCCAAACATAATGAGTAGAAAACTTGTTCTTGGGAAATGATGTTTTCCTGTGTAAAAAAATACAAAAAAAGGATTTGAAAATTTCTAAATGAAAATCATATGATGATGTCTCATATTTACTATATGGATATCATGTAGATGGGATGATTGAAATAAATTACATATTGCTAGTGGAATTATAGTAGCAATTTGGCACTCATCTACGTAAGAACACCTTGGCAAATGATAGATCTTCGGAGGAATTGTATAACAATGAAAGGGATGCCTAAGCCTAAGGGGTTAGTACAACATGAAGAAGAAAGTTGTCAGGATTGTAGAAGAAGCAAGTTGTCAGGCTTGCAAAAGAGCTAGGTTGCCAGGCCTAAAAAGTGAACTCCTATGTGAGATGCATTGCAACAACAAGGTTTCTACTAGTTAATGTTTCTTGGTATTTTTCCTAGCAGCGAGTTCCCTTGAGTTCCCAGTAGTGAGATTCATGGTCACCTGTGCCCAAAACACCCTGATAAATCAATGGTGCAGCCCATTGGAATGAGAGTAGTGGAGAGGGAATATTCCTTGGTTCAACCCAAATAAATGAATGGTACATTCTATGGGTTAGCCATGATAAAAAAAATGGTACATTCCTTGGGTTAGGTAGGTCAATAGGAAGAGAGATGGCGAAAATCGGGATAGTTGTACGATAATTCCAGTGGTTGGTGTATGTGTTTTGGGCCAGAGTGCCTATGTATCTATATTTTGGGGCCAAAGTGCCTATCTATTTATGGTTTTGGAGGCCAGAGTGCCCATGTATTTATATTTACGCTAGAATTCCTATGTGATATTAGGCTGGAGAGACTATATGTTTATTAAGGGACAAAGAGCCTAGCATCATAAATAATGTACACCTAGTGGTGTTGTGCATTGAGGACAGTGGAAAAATAAGGGGGAAGTGAATGTAACATCCCTGGTTTTAATTACTACAAATTATAATGTAAATGTATAAATGTTAATTAGGTTGATGAGTCATTGTAATTGGGGAAAATAGTCCATATTAGTTAATATGGTCGAGGGCCAAATTGTATATTATGAACATTGAAAATGATGTGATATAGTTAGTAGTGATCACTGGATGCGATATAAGAGGGATTAAAATGATGGGGGGTAATATGATTCTTCCACAAGAGAGAGAGAGGGGTTCAAAGGGGATTTTATTTATGGGTATTAATCCACCCCACATTCTTGATTTCTCCTCTTTGTGTATAACCTTCTATTTGTTGTTGAGTGTTCCCAAAGTTACTCATTTATTTCATGTAAGAGGGTGAGTGTGAGCAGTCACATCCCATATTTATTGGGGAGCATGGGGCTGAAATACAATCAACATTGGGCAGAGTGAGCAATCAACTGACTTGGGGAAAAGGAAACTCATATGGCCAAACAAGATAGTTTTTGCATGCAGATTTAGGGAATAAAGAGAGGAGATGAGTGTTGGGAAGAGCACCAACCATGTTATGTTTGAAGGAAGTTGTATTAATCTAGGGAAAAGTAGGGAATGTTACCATTAGTTCATCACATAAGAAAGCAAATCATAGAGGTTACATACACATATGAAAAGACATACACAAAGTAGTGAGTGCCCAAGAAACAACACTTTATTATATACGTGTCAATACAACACAAAAGGACACTTTCCTTGATAGATAATCATCTATTTTTACATATATGTTCAGTTTCAAGGAAGTTGTAACTACTTGACTTCTTGGGTCGGTCGACTTAACATATACTTTGACTGACTAGTAATTTCAACTTCAACGGTTGACCAACTAATTCTTAGTTGACTGTTGGGTCTAGTTGACTAGCCCTTACAGTAGAAACCATTGTTTAGATATGTGTTATGTTGGAAATGAGGCTTATGTTCCTGTAAAATAGGCTGCAATATTGCAGTGCATTTTTCCTATTGAGGAAATGGATTAAGAGCCTTGTGAAGGTCGCGATGAGCACTCTTGGTGACGTGGACCTATGTACATATGCCACGTGTCACCTAGATTTTTTCATCTGTAGACCCCATGGACCCCTTAGACTGTGACATCTGTCATCCCCTATAGGGGCCATGTGTAATCTCTATCTTGCCAAGTGGAGCAATCTCAGGCCCTTCACAAATTCGCTAGTCTGATGCTCCGAAGGAGTGAATATGTTAACCCCTTGGGACTCCCAAAGCCCGGAGTCTCGGACTAAATTGTGACCATTGACTGTTGACCATGTGGTAAAATATCAAGGCCCTTTGTAACTCCGCCAGTTTGACACTTCAAGGATTTCACATGAGGGCATGGTAAATATCTCTGAAGCCCGAAGTAACAAAGCACCTTTCCAACCATTGGATCTCAACGAATGATGTGGATCATCTATTCCCTTCATTGTTCGACGATCCAGGAATTCGGTCTTCGGAAGGAATATTATATAACATTGTTGGAACCCCCAGAGTATAGGGGCTCCGAAGTCCCGAAACCATCTCTAAGGAGAATTTTAGCTCCCAATTTTTAGCCCGAGGTCACAAGGAGGACCCCGCTAGCTGGTTTAAGCATGCAGGGTGATATTTAAACTTTGGGTGAGTAGAAAAACATGGTTTTTATTAGTAAGATACTGGATATGAAACAGGAGAAACTAAAAAATTCGATGCCCCATCCCTTAGATGTTGTCTTAAGGGATTGGGTGTGTGAAAATAGGAACCTAACATAATATGGATAAGAAATCAGAATCAGTACAACAATGAATAATGCACACTAGCTCTGCAAGCTCAACACAAGAAACGTGGTTGGTATGTTGAAAGTGGTTGTCTAAAGCACATGATAGGTGATAAGGACATGTTTTTATCCTTGAAAAAGGAAAGATATGGGTCAGTCTCTTTGGAAACAAAAACTCTTCCAGAATCACTGAAAGAGGAACAGTTAAAATTGGAAGTAAGGATGTCGAGGCCAAAAATGTTCTACTAGTGAAAGATATGAAAAACAATCTTTTGAGTGTAAGTCAAATGTGTCACCAAGGTCACAAAATTGTGTTTGATTAACATAAAAGTGAGATAAGAAAACCAGATTCAGGCAGAATGGTGGCGACAATTATGAGAACTTCAAGCAACATATACATACTAAGTGAAATTGGAAAAGAAAATTGTTGTTTAGGATAGGAAGATGAAGTTTGTTTATGGCACAGTTGAATGGGTCACATAAATTTTGATAATATTGTCAAGGTTAGTAGAAAGGAAGAATTCAGAGAAATTCTTTAGATCGTGAAGCCAACAAGCACATTATGCAAGTATTTCAACAAGGAAAACAAACAAAGACCAAGTTCAAATCAAAGGAATACTAAAAAACAAGATCGTTGGAAATTGTGCCTATTGATCTAGTTGGACCAACTAGAATAAAGGGTTTGAAAAGTGAGAAGTATTTTATGCTATTAGTTGATTATTTTACAATAATGTCTGTAGTTTGTTTTCTTAGGAATAATTCAGAAGAATTTGAGAACTTGAAAGTGTAGAAGGAGATCGTTGAAAATGAAATAGATTCAAAAATTAAATGCTTAAGATCAGACAATGGAGGAGAATTTACTTCAAAAGAATTCATGGATTTCTACAGTAAGCATGGGATAAAAAGGAAATTATCCATTTCCAGGACACCACAACAAAATGGAGTCATTGAAATAAAGAACATGAAAGTACAGGAAATGGTTCGAACTATGTTAATGGATTCCAAGTTGACATACATATTTTGGGCACAGGCAGTGCATACAGTGGTTCACATTTAAAACAGAGGAATGATCATAAACAACAATGATAAAACTCCATATGAGCTATGGAAAGGAATACCAATGAATGTGAATCATTTTAGAGTGTTTAGAAGAAAATTCTACGTTAAAAGAGAGGATGGAAGAATGGGAAAGTTTGATTCTCGTGTTGACAAGGGTATAATTGTTGGGTACTCCAGCACAAGGAAAGCATACAAATGCTTCAATACAAGGATCAACAAAATTATGGAAAGGATCAATGTGAATTTTGACAAGACAGGTGGACATAGAATAAAGGAAGAAGAAAAGGATTCAATATAACAGGTTCACGAAGAAGAAGAAAAGGAAGAAGAAGTAGCAGAAAAGGAAAATGAAGAAGAGTGGTTAGATTGGTATGTAAAGGATATGCTCAAGTTGACGGTATAGACTTTGAAGAGAATTTTCCCCGGTTTCCAAAATGAAAGAAATCATATTGATCCTTGCTTATGCATGCTCCAAGAATATTAAAGTGTATCGGATGGATGTGAAATCATCCTTCCTTAATAGGCATCTAGAAGAAGAAGTCTACATTGAGCAACCATAAGGATTTCAATTGTCATAGAATGGAAATTATATTTGCAAGTTGAAGAAGGCCTTGTATGGTCTCAAAAAGGCCCCTAGAGCATGGAGTTTTAGACTGGACAAATACTTACATTAGAAAGGATTCAGGAAAGGGAATGCAGACAACAACCTCTACATCAAGGTAAATCAATATATAATTTTCCTCATTGAAGTTTATGTTGATGATATTATATTTGGAATTGACGACGACAAGATGAGCTGGAAATTTGCAAAGGATATGCATAATGAGTTTGAGATGTCATTTCTTGAAGAATTATATTTCTTATTGGTTCTTCAAATATGTCAAAGAATCCAAGGCATTTTTATCTATCAGACCAAGTATATCAGAGAAATTCTAAAGAGGTTCGGAATGGAATATTTCAAACCAGTCAATATTCCTATGCAAACCAATTGTAAGTTAAGTAAATATGATTATTCAAAGTCTACAGATTAGAGGAATTATAGGTCAATGATTGAAAACTTACTTTATTTGACAACATCCATACCATATGTAATACATGAATTTGGACATGTGGAAAGATTTCAAGCAACACCAAAGGAATCATATGTTCTAGCAGTAAAGAGAATATTCACATATCTCAAGGGTGCAAAACAATTTAGATTATGGTATTCAAGAGGAAAGGATTTATCACTTATTGCCTACAGAGATGTATATTGGGCAGGTTTCATTGATGATTGGAGAAGTACAAGTGGAACAATGTTCTATTTGGGTGAGTGTTTGGTATCTTGGCTAAGAAAGAAACAATCATCAGTATCATTGTCTATAGTCGAAGTAGAGTGTATTACAGTAGAAACATGTTGTATACAATTTATATGGATTAAATAAACTTTGATAGATATACAAGTTGAGTATGATGAGCCCATTCCAATATATCGTGATAACACAAGTGCCATCAATATCTCAAAGAATCCAGTGATGCACTCCAAGACGAAGCACATTCTAACAAAGTATCATTTTCTATAGGAATAGGTTGCAGAGAATAAAATTCAAGTTGAGTATGTTGGGACCAAAGAACAGATTGCATACATCTTTACAAAACCACTTCCAAGGGAAGCCTTTGACTATCTTCGTCAGAAACTTGGCATAGTTTTTTCCCCACAATGAATTTTGAATGAAATTATTATATGTTTTAGATTTACACGAGGAAGAACCATAAATAGGAAAGTTCAGTTTGGGGGAGCAATCTCAAGGATATTTTAGTCAGGGGAAGTAGCCCTAGGGATAGTTCAGTCAGGGGGAGCGATCCCGACGGGAAGTTACCTTTGCCATTGATGTCAAAGTGGGAGACATTTTTCATATGCATAGAGAGAAATTTAGATGTTTGGAGAGATCACCGAGGGATAATTCCAGGGGGAGCGATGGTCATAGGGGGAGCATGAGAGATATGACTTCAGTGTTGCATCATAGTGTTTCCATCAATTCCAAAGAGGGATATTGTTGATCAATTTGGTTGGTTTTCATTGATGTCAACCCTTGAAACAAGTTCAGTAGAAAATTCAGATAGCCCCACTAGTATGGTTAAGGGACCCAAGTTTTTTTGAGGTATAAAGGTATGAAGATCAGTGAATATGCTGGTAAGACTATTCTAGATGGATAGTACATGTCATGCCATTTCCGGTGATATGTGGTACGTCACATAACTCCTTACAGTTAGAGATTTAGGGCTTTGTGAAGTCGGTGAACCCTAATGAATTATCTAGAAGACCCTAGAAGGTCAAAGAAGTCAATTTATTCTGGAAGCTCCTAAAAGAAGTTTACTAGTCAAAGTGGTTGTAACTAGGAGTTAATCATGAGTTAAGTTGTTGCAAAAAGAAAATAATTAAAAATAAATTAGTTGCAACTGAAAATGGTGAGTTTACTATTTTTGTATAAAGTGGTTGTAAGTGGACAAGTGGTTAGAAGTGGTTTAGCCCTAAAAGAAGGAAGTTGGGTAAAGGTATTTAGAATATATCCCCTCAAGGACGCCACTTGGAGAGTATAAATAAGAGAGCAAGGGTCTCTTATTTTCACCTAATGAGAACATTGAATATCTATTATTTGTGAAAAAATTATTGCAAGTACTCACTAATACATCTGAAGTTACGCAAGTTTGAAATAGAAAAGGAGGGTTGATGAAGAAAGTTTTAGAGTTGTAGAATTATTGAAAAAACCCTAGTTTTTTAGGTGTACATGGGCTGCAGTGGAGAAAGGCGTGTACATATGCGGGCTGAAAGAGAATAGGGTGTGTACATACATAGGTTGCAGAAGAGGAAGTCGTATACCCATGAGAGACATCATGAAACTTTAGTTGTTGAGGGTGCCAGGTTCTTAGAGTCTGAAAGAAAGCTCCCAGGAAGTTCTACAGTGATCAGGTACATCAGATATATCTATAGATTCAAAAGGTATGTCATATTCTTATGTGTAGTTTGGATATTATTTTCTACATGAGATATGGTTATGGAATATTGAGGGTTTTCCCTAGAGAGGTTGTTGGTTGTATGGCACTTAATGTATGAGCTAGTTCTACATAAATACAATATTGGTATGTTTGGTATTTATTATTGGTACATCTTGTTGGATTGTGTGTTAAGGGATATCTTGTATCTCTTAGTACATGGTTGATTTTTTTGGTTGTGATGGGTTGTTGAAGTTGTTGGTTTAGTTTGAGGCTGCATATCAATGAGTATTTAATATCTAGTCCATGTGAGGGTTTGTTATATTTGATTATGATTGTATACACATGTATGGAACATGACTAGAGAGACATATATGCACATGGTTAAGGTATTTGTATGATGATGTATACATAGGAAAAAGTTACATATTTGACACAGTGTCAGGTTACAGGTTGATGTGACAGAGGCATCAAAGTTTATGAGTTTTAGAAAGGAGGAAACCCTAACTTCCTGAAGGTGTACACAGGCTGAAGGAGGACAGGTCGCGTAAATACATAGGATTCAGTATAGAGAGGTCACGTATATACAGTTGCTGCAACATATACATGTCGTGTATATGTTGGTATTTTTTGCTATAGGATGATTAATGGTACAAGTTGATTACAGGTTATTGGTACAGGTTGTTGGCATAGATTGGTATAAGTTTATAATGGTATATCTCATAGTGATAGTATGATAGTGGTTTCATCATTTATTTGACACTTGTATTTTATGGCGGCTGGACAGGGCAAGGATAGGTGGTTGTAGCTAGCTTCTGATTGTAGCCGAAGAACATAGGGGGTTGTAGCCTCCTTCTGGTTGGAGCCAGAAAATTGGGGAGTTGGAGCTTCCCTCACGTTGTATCTTGAAAATATAGGGGGTGGGAGCCTCCTTCTAGTTGCAGCTAGAAAACAAAGGAAGATGATGCTTCCAATGAATGTAATTCTTAAAGACATATAAGAAAAAACATGTTGTAGTTTTCTCCTGCAATGGGTTTCCACATAAACATATTGGTGTACTGTGTATGTGTATGATTTCTCATTGTTCATGGTTTATTTATTCTTCACTTGTTGAATGATATTGGTAAATTGATCATAAATATAAACATCACTTATATATTGTAGTTAAAAAGAATTATAAATCTCTTTTACTGATTCACCCTCCCTCTCAGTAATTCAACATTAGCTTTCTAACTGCAACATTATAAACCAATAAAATACTGGGATTCACTCCATCCTTTACATTGACAATAATAGAATTATAAGAATTATCTTTTGTCCAACTTGCAAGATGTATACTCTCAATATCACGTGTAAATGGTTCTCTATTGGACTTCTGAATGTTAGGCTTTTGCCTATAACATAAATAAGTGCAAATTCGATTAACTTGTGAATTAATAAAATTGATTTCTAATCTTAATCGCTAAACATACACTTTCAATATCTTACCAAAAAAGTTTCATCCTTGTATTTTCTT
>SNQJ01S0037011.1:10124-23894 GCA_010110895.2 Picea sitchensis
ACACTCATGATCATATTGATCAAATGTTTAGTCATTTTTCAGTAACATTGAAGAGGGAAAATGTTGGAATCCTACCATCATTAATTGAATGTATTAATAAATCATACATTCGAGAGTCTGTTTTTCACATATTAGAAGAAATTGTTGACATGTGAAGATTTATTCAGGGATCGCATGGTGAAGACAAATGTATTGAGCAACTTAATGAGATTAGCTTCCAACATCAATTTTGTTTCAAAAAATTTGATGGGAAAACACTTATATGGGGAAAGAAGTATTTAACTACTGCAAAATGGGGGCCTTCATCAGGTTTAGCATTTTTTAAGTTCATTCTGGATCGTCCAATATTTTCATCAAAGTTATGGTTATTACAATCAGTTGCTGAAATCCATAATGCACGGAGGTGTAATAGAGATGTAGATTATTTTGAATGCCTGGAACAAATTAAAAAGTCCATTAAAGATACATATGAGTACTTTGATGTTGTTGATTCTGTTTGGTGAGAGTTTTTTTTTAATGGTCAAAGTGACATAATTTCAAGCTCAACAAATGAAGACACATTTTTTAAGACTACATTTCATTGGCCAAAAAATATGCCAAATGAATCCAAAGAAAGAAACATTGTTGAACAACAAGAATCTCAAGGTGCTATTGAGTTTACACAAACAGAGGAAATATAAATGTATATTGGTTCTTGAAGATCACATGTTAAATGTGAAGCCATGGAATACCTGTAAAATCCCCATTATAATCCCCGGTTTGATTAATGCTTATGTAGATATAATATGTGGCTATGACCAAGTGATATAAAATTTGAATTGTATTTCAATCTTTTAATAATAAAATGTGATGCCATTTGCTAAGGGGACATTGACAAAAGATGGGGAATGAATTAATCCACAAGAGAGGGAAGTGTCTAGGAAAATGGCCAAGAGGGGTCCAAGGGGGGAATTACCCATGTTTATGGATTTAACTCGTTTTCATAAATCTGCTATTGTATATGAACCTTTCCATTTCTTATTGAGTTTTTCCAAATCCAATCATTGAATACATGTAAGAGGGTGGGTGTGAGTGGTCACATCCCGAAGTTATTGGGCACATGGGGGTGGAGTAAAATCAACTTGGGGAAGAGTGTGAGTCAATAAAGGAAAGTAAAAGAGAAGAATTTTGTATGGGTCGAGATAGATGTAACAACGTTTCGAGTGATTGGGTAGTTAGTCGAGTTTGGGCATGGAAAGAGAGTTTGGAGTGGGTGCAGCCATAGGAGGGAAAATTCTGGAGTGTAATTGGAGTGAATTGGAGCTAGAGAACTATAGAGCCTAGTTATTAGGACGGAAGAGTGAACTCCTATGTGAGTTGCATTGAAACACCAAGTGTTGTTGTTGGTTTGTTGATAGTGGAACACAGAAGTGAAAATTACAGATTATGTAGGCAAACAGTTTGACAATATGCTAGAAAAATTATGTCTGAAATTCATTTGTTGAGTTTACGATAGTAATATTGAGAGGAATTTCAAGGGAAATGTGAAGAATTGAGCCCTTTGGAAATTTCAAAAATAAGCAAATCGGGAAAAATTGGGTACTTGTTTGTAGGATGATGTCGACATGGCATGGAGTCCACGTGTCAGCTGAAATGGTAGAAGAAATACGTGTGCTTCCATGGTGGAAGGTACATGTTGGAAGGAATTACAGTTGGAAGGTGATGTGGAGCCATGTGGAAGACCAACTATCAGTCCCACAAGCCTGCAGTAAGTGTTGGGACTTATTATGAGTTTGTGAGTCTGTGAGTCTATGAGTCTATGAAGATAGAAAAATGGCTAAGTGTCAGGACTTATTGTGATTCTGTGAGTCCACGAGTCCGCAAAGATGGAAAAATGGCTAAGTTTTAGGACTTATTGTGATTCTGTGAGTTCGTGAGTCTATGAAGATAGAAAAATGGCTAAGTGTTGGGACTTATTGTGAGTTTGTGAGTCAGTGGGTCTGTGAGTCCACGTGTCCATGAAGATGGAAACTTATTGTGAGTTTATGAGTTCATAAGTTCGTGAAGATAGACAAATGGCTAAGTTTTGGGACTTATTATGAGTCTATGAGTCTATGGGTCCGTGAGTCCACGAGTCCACGAAGATGAAAAAATGGCTTTGAGTTGGGACTTATTATGAGTCCTTGAGTTCATGAGTCCGTGAAGACGAAAAACCGACTTAGTTTTGAGACTTTTTGAATGGACTTATGAAAGAAAAGTTACAAGATTGTGGGTCTGTGAGTCCGAAGAAGTGGAAATATGACTAAGTGTTGAGACTTTTTGGACAGAATTATGAAATAAAAGTTACAAGATTGTGATTCCGTGAGTCCATGAGTCCGTGAGTTTGAAGAAGTGGAAAAATGGTTAAGTGTTGAGACTTTTCGGACGAGCTTATGAAAAAAAGGTTACAATACTGTGAGTTTGCAAGTTCGAAGAAGTGGAAAAATGGTTAAGTGTTGATACTTTTCAGACAAACTTATGAAAGGAAGTTCAAAATATTATGAGTCTGTGAGTCTACAAAGAAGTGGAAAAATGACTAAGTGTGAGACTTTCAGATGGACTTATGAAAGAAGGTTACAAGTTTATGAGTCTGTGAGTTCACAAAGGAAAAACAAACTTATTTTTGGTGGTGGGTTTATGGAAGGCATGTAGAAGAATATGACTTAGATCCATGATGAATCCATTAAGATAGATCAATGGAGGAGAGAAAAAGCACAATGTGAAGTTGTAAGGGAGTTAATTATCAAGAGGTCGTGGGGTTTTGATCAAAACCATCGAGTTTGAAGATGGATCGATCCCCACCATGGATTTCAAAGCGAGAGAATAATTCAGGACTTTAGGTATCCGAAGATTTTGTAGTCCTGTACAATAATGACGGAGGGCCGAAGGCCCGGTATTCATGAAGACCGAGAGATTTTCCCTGCAACTAGAAGCCACATCATTATCAAGGGATGACAACCAAAGTCACGATTATACCATGATAGATAGTGTGAGAGACATGAATCTATGTGGATGCCACATGGTGAAGGGGATGGTCATTGGCCAAAGACGCCTTGAAGAACTTCGATAGGATTTAACTTTCAAACTAGAGATCGATTTTTGGGCAAGGTTTCAGTCATTGGGAAGCTATTTCGGGGAGGACTGCATCAAAAAAATCAAAATTCGAATTGGTGCAATATGTCCTTCATAAATTGATGAAGAAATAACATGTATTATAATTATTGAAATATTTTATAATATGCATGTTTTAATAGTAATTATTACATGTAGTTTTCTTGTGGAATTAGAGGTACAGAAAGAAACTTTAGTTCTTATATGAGGACTATAGTTATGAAAATATGATGAAGTTGCAGGAAGAGATAAATCAGAGCTTAAATATGTTGCATAAGCCTAGAGGCTCACTTGAAGAGAAATATCTTGACAAAAGAGAGGTCAAGCTTGTGTAGATGGTTGAAGAATCAAAGAACTACAAAGGAAAGTGCAGGGAAGGTGTCGCAAGGTTTTCAAGGGTCTAAATAAAAGAAAAGGAATATTAATATTCAAATTCTATAAAGATTTAATGGATTGCAAAGGAATTTCAATAGATATTTCACATAGGGTATGAACCCAACAAGTAAAGAATGTCATTGCATGCACAAGAAGCAAGGAGGAATCCATAACCTTGAATATATAAATATAGAAAAGGAAACAAATCTTGTTGCAAGAGAAGGAGAAATGATATTATGAGATAAGGTGTGACTTATGTCTGGATCAATCATCTCTATGAGAAAGCATGGGAATGTAGGAAGAGGGAATTTTCAAATATGATCTAGCAACTCTTGTCTAAAATTATACAAGCAAGAAAGATGCCTCTATTATCAGAGTGCATAGCAAAATCAAGGTACAGGTGCAAATGGAAAAGGGTGGCATTTCCATTGGAGTAGGGTGGTCTTGAACTACTTCACAATGAATCACTCAATGAAGTGAAGAGAGATATTTAATATTGATCAAAGCCATGGGTGGAAAATAATGTTAGAAATAAGACATGCAAGAAGTATTTCAGAATGTTGAAATGTCATTCAATGATAATCGTATTCCAAGGCTAGTTTGGTCAAGAAAACTAGGAAGTGGTTAATTAAATTTCATTGCTAATATTCAGCTAGAATATTGCATGTTACAACACTATGAATATTGAGAATTTAGCCAAAAGATGTTGGGATTGAATTCTTTGCATAAATTAGTTGTGAGATGGCAACACTAGTGGACCAACTAGTGGTTGGAAATACAGAATGACCAAGTGAGGCTTGGATAGGTGTAGAATAAGGGCCAGTGGTGCACAATTGAGAAAAATAACAGTGCATAGGGAAACAAGGTTCTACATAAATTCAAAGACAACCATCTACAACAATAAAGCTAAATAATTGATTAATATGAAATATATATGCACTGGAGTGCATGATAGAATTGATACATGATGCATAGAAGAAAGATATAATGCATGTGCAAAAAATAGGCATGAAATATCAAATGCTTGGTGCATACTGAAGTGCATTGTGCATGTAGATATGCCTAAACATGTTGGTGGCATGATTATAGAATAAGAGTAGTCTATTGATATTTATATATATGAAATAATTATGCTATGATATTTGAATAAAACTAATGATGGAATTTGTATCCAAGAAACATAATTATAGCATGACAATATTGTAGCTTATGGTGTCCATCCATATGAAGACAAATGAGGATGGATGAAATGTTGACCAATAAAATTAGTGAAGGGATCCGACAAGCTTCTACAAATGTAAAAGATCAGATAGCATTAAGTAAATTGATAACAACCATGCATGTATGCATTTGACATTGTTATAACGTATAAATGTTGAAGGAAATTAAGGTAAGAATTCCCTCATTCTAATATCAATATTTGAATTGACAAAAATGAAGGAGGCCTTGAGTATGAAAAAATATTGTTATTGAATTCATTTATGGAAAACTAACTTCCTAATGTGTTATGTTGGTTATGAATTCATAACCGAGTTAAGTCCGGAGACATTACTCTAGTTATAACAATGAATGTCATTTGAGATGGTCATGTGTGAGGCCATGATGAGTTTGGATATGGAAAGGATATAGTGTTATCCAAGTGCATGATGGTTATTCCCTATGTAACTAAGGTTTGGACTGCAACCGTTTTTCCTACGCTAAATAGCAGTAAGGGATGATGTTCCTAGTGTTGTGTATGGGTTGAACAAGAAGGTATCCAAAGGATCAGACACGTTGTGTGAAAGGTTTTGGATGGTGTATTGAGGCATGGGCCATACCTTCCAACTCACATGGTGGAATACGTGACATGAACATATGGTATTCCAGAATCAATGCAATGATGCATTGTGTAGATGTGACCACGATTATTGGCACATTGGTTTTATTTATTGATAAAGTTTGATTTGAATATTTTAACCTTGTACAATATTTTACTACAAACATATTTTCAATAAAAGAACAAAAAATATACAATGGAAAATACACACATTACACAAAGATTTTTCCCCAGGAAACCCAAACTGGGAAAACCAACATATTCTATATTCATTCACACCATACATTGTTTACAATACAATATACATATAGGAGCCAGCGGCATCCAAAACCCTAATCCAATGACCTCGATTAGTCAACAACCCTAATTCCTTAATCAGAAATAGAAAACCATCAACAAAAAACCATGTGCCAAAAAATCACCCAAAAATGGACACGAAATATTTTTTCCTCGGTTTTCGAGTCCATTTTTGGACGATTTTTCGAAACCTGATTTTTTGCCGATGGTTTTATATTTATGGTTAAGGAATTAGGGTTGTTAACTAATCCAATTCATTGGATTATGGTTTTTTATGTTGTTGGATCCTATATGTATATTGTATTATAAACAATGTATGGTGTGAATGAATATAGAATATGTTGGTTTTCCTGGTTTGGGTTTCCAGGGGGGAAATCTCTGTGTAATGTGTGTATTTTCCATTGTATGTTTTCTATTATTTTATTTAAAATCTGTTGGCAGTAAGATATTGTACAAGGTTAAAATCTACATTTGGTATCAGAGAAAGTATTGGCTTCAGGGGGATGCCTTTGTGGTCATGGGTTTGGCTCGGGATTGTGATAATCCTTGTTACAATGGGCGATCTGCAATATTGATTCTTTAGGTGAAGAGAAATGGCAAGAAGTTCGAAAATATAGATCTAGAAATTTAATGGGGAAATTTTTGAGTTGTGGAAGCTCAAGATGGAAGATATGTTGGTAGATAGATATCAGTGGGTCGCAGTGGATCTAGGTACTACACCTACAAGAACATTAGAAAGTGACTGGAAAAAGTTGGATCGGAAAGCAAAGAGCACAATTTGATTGTGTCTCTCAGATTCAATATTACTAAATGTGTTGGGGGAAGCTACGACTAAGGAGTTATGGGATAAGCTGGGGAACGTGTATCAGTCCAAGTCCCTGGTAAATAAATTGTTCATGTGGAAAAATATGTATAACCTGAGGATGAGATATGGAGACTCGACGACAGAGAATCTGAATGCCTTCAATATTGTGGTAAGTTGTTATCTGTTGAGATTAAAATTTCAGATGAAGATAAGTGTATTAGTTTACTGTGCTCTTTACTAGACTCGTGGGATAGTCTAGTTGTGGCCATAGGTAGTAATACAACTACCTTGAGTTTCGATCATGTGGTCTCATCTGTGTTGTCAAAGGAGATGAGACATAAGAACATGGAAGGACAGATCATAGATGCATTATTTGCAAGAGGATTATCCCATGAAATAAATAGATCTAATTCCTAAAGTGGGAGATCTATATCTAATGGTAGATCTAAATCTCTCAGAAAGTTTGTAAAGGTATGTTGGAGATGTGGAAAAGAAGGGCACTTCAAGAAACAATGTAGATCCAAAATGGTTGAGAAAGTGAAGGGATATGAAGGTTCTCCCTCTAAAGAAGAAAATACCTCAAAGGAAGAAGGAGGAGATGTGTATTTGGATTATTCAAGCACACATGCAGATCATGAGTAATGGTTGGTTGACTCAGGTGCATATTTTCATATGACTCCCCATAGGGAGTGGTTTTGTGAATATGAAAGGTATGATGGAGGTAATGTTTTCCTAGGTGATGACTCGACAATCGGAATCATAGGACGAGGAAAATTCAAGTTGAGGCTCATGTATGGAAGGATTAGAATACTTCCTGATGTTCTGCATATCCCAGGATTGGCCAAAAATTTGATTTTTGTAAGCAAAATGGATGATGCAGAGGTAAAAATAGTTTTTAAAAAGAAACCTGCAGGATGGTTTGAGGAGCAATGGTGTTGTTGAAGGGATTTTAGATTGGAACTATGTATAATATTCAAGGCAGAACTATTAGTAATGGGTGTAATAGTTCCATTATTCCTGATATTAGAGAAAAAGAAGAAAAAAATCCTACAGTTCCTGGAGAAAAGGTTATGTTGTGTCATCAAATACTAGGGCATATCAGAGAGAAGGGTCTTCGACTACTACATGGTAAAGGTATGTTTGAAGGTATATCTAAATCCTCTATGGATTTTGATTTCTGTGAATATTATGTATAAGAGAAGTAGAATTGGGTAAGATTCCCCTCTGGTGCAACAAGCATAGAAGCAATTTTACAGCTAGTGCGCAATGATGTGCTTGGACATGTGTCAGTTCCATCATTGGGAAAATATGTGCACAGTGTCTCTTTTATAGATGAATTCTTGATGAATACTTGGATATATTTCCTCAGGAAGAAATATGAACTCTTTGACAGGTTTATAGAGTTTATGGCTCTTGTTGAGAATCAAACATAGAAAACAATTAAGGTGTTGAGGACAGATAATGGTGGAGAGTTCTATGGGAATGAATTTGAAGAATTTTGTAAGAAGTATGGTATAGAAAGGAAGAAGACTACTCCATATACACCTCAGCAGAATGGAGTTGTAGAAATGATGAACAAGATGATTATGGAAAAAGAAAGGTGCATGCTCAGTGGTGTTGGGATAGGGCGAGAATAATGGGAAAAGGCAGTGGGTATTGCATGTTACCTATTCAATCGATCACCCTTATCAGCACTGGATGACAAGAATCCACATGAGGTATGGATTGGTAAGTAACCCTCTCTCACACATCTCAAGGTATTTGGCTGTGAGGCCTATGTTCATGTTCCAAAGGAAAACAAGAGTAAGCTAGATAACAAGGCTGAAAAGTGTATCTTTATTGGGTATAAATATGGTCTCAAAGGTTATAATCTTTGGAAACCAGAAACTAAGAATGTTGTGTATATCCAAAATGTGGTATTTAGAAAAATGTAGGATGTTGTAAAACAAGAATTCCTACCAAGTAAGGAAGAACCAAAGAAAATAGAGTTTGAGCCAAAGGATGATGAATCAAACTCTATATAAGAACATAAATCAGAAGAAGAAGATCCTCATACTCTAATATTGAGGAGATCGATGTGGGAAAAAAGGATACTGAAAAGGTATACTCCATCTGATTTATGTTCAAATTTTTATTTTTCTATTATTGATGATGATCCTAGAACTATTAGGGAGGAAGTGGATTCAGAGGATGGAAAACTCTGGAAAAAGGCCATGGTTGAAGAAATGGAAGCCTTGGATAAGAATGAGGATTGGGATCTAGTGGAGTTTCTGACTGGAAGAAATCCCATTGGCAAAAAATGGGTATTTAAAAATAAGTTGAATGTAGAAGGCAAAGTGGAGAAATACAAAGCTCGATTAGTAGAAAAGGGTTGTTCCCAGGTTGAGGGAATTCATTTTGGTGTATTTTTTCTCCTGTTTCCAAGTTAACTTCTATTAGATTTATGTTATATGTTGTTGTTGTGTTTGATTTTGATGTAGAATGGATGGATGTGAAGATATCATTCCTACATGGGAATCTGGAAGAAGAAATCTACATGAAGCAGCTAAAAGGTTTTACTGTGAAGGGAAAGAAGGAGTTGGTATGCAAGATGAAAATGTCCCTGTATGGTTTAAGACAATCACCAAGGATGTGGTATCAAAAATTTTATAGTTATATGCTAGGACTTGGCTTCACAAGAAGCAAAGAGGATCACTGTGTGTATTTTAAATTAATTGGTGATCCTTTTATTTATTTTTCTTGTATGTGGATGACATGTTGCTAATAGGAAACAATGGGGAGATTATCTAGAATGTGAAAACTCAGTTGTCCTCTAAATTTGACATGAAGGATCTTGGTGCTGCAAATTTCATTTTGGGCATGGAAATTAAAAGAGATCGGGAAAACATGAAACTATAGTTAAATAAGGGAAAATATGTTGAGACAATATTGTAGATGTTCAATATGCAAGAATGTAAGCCAATCAAGGTTCGTATCACTGTAGGTGTAAATTTATTTATGGATTAGTGTGACACATGAAGAGGAGGATGACATGTCTCATGTTCCATATGCGGGTGTGGTTGGAAGTTTGATGTGTGCAATGGTATGTACTAGACTAGACATTTCACATGCCGTGGGAGTTTTGAGCAGGTATATGTCAAAACCAGGGAAGGAGCATTGGACATCAGTAAAGAGAATTTTTCAGGCATTTGCGTGGCACTACTAGATATGAATTGTGCTACCAAGGAAGAGCAGGTTTGGAAAAAGTGTTGGACATACATGGATTTTGTAGATTTTAACCTTGTACAATATTTACTGCAAACAATTTTTCAGTAAAAGAATAGAAAAGATACAATGGCAAATACAAACATTACATAGAGATTTTCCCCTGGAAACCCAAAACAAGAAAACAACATATTCTATATTCATTCATTTTGATACATTGTTTACAATACACTATACATATAGGAGCCAACAAAATTTAAAACCATAACCCAACGACTTGGATTAGTCAACAACCCTAATTCCTTAACCAGAAATAGAAAACCATCAGCAAAAAAACATGTGCCAAAAAACCACCTAAATATGTGACACATTTTTCGAGGCACAAAGGTTTGAGGGGTGGCTACTAGGCCCCCCCTTGGGGGGTGAAAGGGGGAAAATTCCCCCCACGCGGGGGTTCGAAGGCATGGAAAGAGAGTTTGGAGCAGGTGCGACCATATGAGAGAAAATTCTAGAGCGTAATTGGAGCTGGAGATCTAAAGAGCCCGATTTTTAGGCCAAAAGAGCAAACTATTGCGTAATTTTCACTAAAACAACAAGTGTTGTTGTTGGTTTGTTGATAGCTTTCCTAGTATAATTTTCCCTTGATTTCCTAGTTGAGATATTCCTAGCTACCTATGCCAAAGAGACCCTGATAAATGAATGGCACATTCCTTGGGTTATCCCTGATAAACAGACGGTACATCCCTTAGGTTAAACCTGATAAGAGGATGGTACATCCCTTGGGTTATCCCTGATAAATGAATGGTGCATCCCTTGGGTTATCCATGATAAACAGATGGTACGTCCATTGGGTTATCCTTGATAAATTATTGGTGCATTCTTTGGGTTGGGTAGGTCAAGAGGAAGAGAGTTGGTGGAAAAGTCAAGATAGTTGTTGGATAATATCAGTTGGGTTGAGAGATTTATGAGGTATGAATGCACTGTGAGAGAACACCCTCTTTTGTGGATTTCTAGCCTTAGCTCGAGGGTGATTAGCTATTGAGACTTGGAAAAATAAGTCTATGGTTGGGTGGAATGTCCATCCCAAGCAGCTGATTACATGATTCTTGTTTAAAGATAAGTTTTTTTTATCTTGTGCCAAGTTATTTACATGTGTTATTGTTGTGCATGAGCTCTGCGTGAATGAGAATGACTTATATGTTGATGTAATGAACGATTTAGTTGTATCTCATGTTGATTATTAGCATGCATCAGATGCATATATTTTATGATTACAACCATAGCTAAATTTGTTATAAATTTTAGTTGTAAACTATGAGAAAATTAGATAACAATAAAATAATTACTTTAATTAGCAGAAGTTTCATTTTATGATGACAAAGATGATGACAAGAGATTTTTTGCCTAACGTGACCAGCTTCGGTGGTTGGATACGTTACAAGACCTTTAAATGGGTTCAATGCATGATATTAAGGAGGGTAGCATGATTGTACTCTTAGCGACTGAATATCCACATGGTTATCCATTTTGGATTGCAAAGGTAACTATGAAGATTGACAAAAATAATGATGTTATAGAAATTGAAGTGCAATGGTATGCAACAAGTACACACCCATTCAATGGTGTGTACAAGCCAAAGATGATGATTGAGAAACATGTCAGTAGAAAGAGAAAAATAAAGGGTCAAAATACAACTCATCATCGGACTGACCTCTTGAAATTAGAAGATGTTGATATACTTGTTTATGAATCCAATTTGACAAAGAAAGGAACTCTTCACTCCAGGACAACAAATATTATCAAGAGGTTGTTTCCACAAGAAATAACTGCCAGATGGGATTCTGTTGAACCTAGCCGTAGATCTAAAATGATTTTGACATCTGAAATATTGGGAATGCATGCAGATTTAGATGGTGCATTCATCGATAATAGAGAAGAGTATAGATCATATACATCTTCATCCAATCATTCATGTGAAGACAATGTAGACTCTGATGGTATTTCAGAATCCATGAGTCAATATGAATAAGTGTATGAAACATTTTATGTATTTTTTATCCATATGATGTTTGTATGGTAACTAGAAATGAGCATTTAATGTACATATGATCTTACATGAAGTTATGAGTCATTTCTATGTTGTGTGAATTATATGTTTTGATTATGAAGAATATAATAAAATTTCTTAGCTCATCTGTTTTGAATATGGACAACATTACAATACTTTTAAGAAATAATTTATGTTTCATTCAATGTAATTTGTATTTACTTTTTTTAATTCAAAGTTAAAAAATGTTAAAGTGTGATGTTGATTTTTTAAAGTATAGGGTGAAATTTTCATGGCATTATGTATTATCTTGTATTTGGAGTGATAAACTAAGATTTAAAAAGTAAGCATTTAAGGGTTAATTTTATGATTATGTTTATAGTAGTGATGATTTATTTTACCACTTTAAAAAAATATGTCATTTTAATACCCCAATTTTAGCATGCTTGCTACTCGTAGCAGTACTTTTCAATTTGATGGTTGATTTTGAGGTTTTGGTTTTAACGGTACCAATTGTTAAGAATAATATTTCAAATTGTCTATAATTTTAACGTTTAGAAAAAAACATTTTATTTTAGGCAAGTCAATAGGAAGAGAGTTGGTGGAAATCGAGATAGATGTACGAGAATTCTAGTGGTTTATACATATTTGTTTTCGGCCAGAGTGCCTATGTATCTATATGTTGGGGCCGGAGTTCCTATGTATTTATGGTTTTGGAGATCATAGTGCCTATGTATTTATATTTAGGCTAGAATTGCTATTTGATATTAGGCCGGAGAGACTATATGTTGATTACGGGTCAAAGAACCTAGCATTGTAAATAATGTACACATGGTGGTGGTGTGCACTGAGGACAGTGCCAAAATAAGGGGGAGGGAAATGTAACATCCCCGATTTTAATTCTTCTAAATTATAATGTAGTTGTATAAATGTTAATTAGGTTGGTGAGTCGTTATGATTAAGGAAAAGAGCCCATATTGGTTAATATGTTTGGGGGGGGGGAAATTGTATATTATGAAAATTGAAATGATTAATAAAAGTAGTGATCACTGGTTATGATACAAGAGGGATGAAAATTATGGGTGGGCTATGATTCCACAAGAGAGAGAGGGGACCAAGGGGGATTTTATTTATGGGTATTAATCCAACCCACATTCTTGAGTTATCATCTTTATGTATAACCTTCTATTTGTTGTTGAGTGTCCCCAAAGCCAATCATTTATTTCATGTAAGAGGGTAGGTGTGAGGAGTCACATCCCGTATTTATTGGGGAGCATGGGATGAAATACAATCAACATTGGGTAGAGTGAGCAGTCAACTAACTTTGAGAAAAGGAAATTTGTATGGCCAAAGAAGACAGTTTTTTCTTGCAGATTTAGGGAATAAAGAGAGGAGATGATTGTTGGGAAGAGCACCATCCATGTTATGTTTGAAGGAAACCATTTTTTAGACCTGTGTTATGTTGGAAATGAGGCACATGTGCTTGTAAAATAGGCTGCAATCTTGCAATGTGTTTTCCCTATTAAGGAAGTGGCTCAAGAGCCTTGTGAAGGCTGCAGTGAGCACTCTTGGGGCATATGAGAGTTCCTTAAGTCCCTAGCTCAGAGATTCCTTGCCAACCAAGTTCACTGGAAGCCCTGATAAACTAATGGTACAACCCGAGGGACTGTGAAAAGTGAAGGGGGTACATTCCTTGGGTTGTATAGGTTGTGGGGAAGAGAGAGCTAGTGGATTGGAACTATTGTGGGAGTAGAATCTAGGTTTTGGGTTGCTGAGTGTGGAGAGTGAAAAATCAAAGGCCTAGATCTACTTTTGGATTCATAGCCTTAGCTAGGGGGTGGCCTTTTGTTGAGACAAAATAGACAACAACACCTATGGCTGGAAGGTTCATCCTTCGTATGCAGCTAGTTGGTTACTTTATTAATATATAAGTGTTATGTTGTTTTTATTATGGGTATTTCGTTGTGTAAATGAATATTTGAATTTTGTGTGTCTTTGTTGGTTAATTGAAAAATTATATTCATGTCTTAATATTTGTTGTTAGATGCATATTATTATGGGTTTGTTTCCCCGTGAATTATTTTATATGTATGGGGT
>SNQJ01S0037011.1:37647-47984 GCA_010110895.2 Picea sitchensis
AGTGTTGACTTGTCTCTCCTGAAAATTAGATTATTATTATTACTAGCATATCCCCAAGCAAGCGAAGGCAAGATCAGAGTATATATGTTTTTATTTACTTTTATTTTTTAACTACATGGATGCAGTGTTATTATTCACCTTTTTTTATGTGTTATTTTAAAGTCCATATATTCCATGAACTTAGTTTTCCCTTTATATTTACTTAAATCTTATTAATCAAAAAACACAAAAACAATCAAACCATAGTATAGGTGGTTAAATGATTTTTCTCAAAAAACAATCTTGTGTGACATGATTCAATGATGAAGCCCTATAATCTCTTATGATTAAACATCCAAGGAATTTGTACGTCAACATGCCTACAAAATGTGAAAAATGATGATCCATCTATTTGGCTAATTAAAAATTAGATATGGAAAGCATGTCAACAATGAAGAATGATATGGAAAACATATCAACAATGAAGAATATTACATCCATTTTTACAACAAGCTAACATAATTACAAAAAATAATACCTAACCATGTGTCAAGCTTGGTTGGTCACAATGTGAATGCATACATGTGAAAGGTAGGTGGAAAAAGTGGTTTCCACAAAAACAATAATTAACTAAAAACAATGAAATGATTAAAATTTGAGTGTACTGAAAACTTTGTTTGTCTCATAATGATGGTGGGTTGTGATTATATAAACACAACCTCTTATAATTGAAGTTTCATTTTACTCAAAGGGTATGCCTTGGGGAAAATTTCATGGGTAGTTGGTACAAACCATTGATTCAAATTAAATAAATAGTACAACATGCATGAGAGGATCATCATGTCAACGATTTCCCATCAGTGGTGACATGTTGGATTTGATCATTTTTCTTTCCTAAGGTATATATATTCCATGACCTAGGAAATAATCTCATCTCAAACAAATTGTATATTCCTTTCCCAGGATTTTGTGATGATTATTAATAAGATTAGTCTTTGTTCATTTGGACTCGTTTACTTATGTTAATTGAAGGGAATACAGATCCTAGAAATTCTAGAACTCCTTGGTTAGATTGGTGTTTGTTCCTTTCCCTTTTTCATTTTCTTACCCAAAGTGAATCAAAATACTAGCAATTCTAGTACTCCTCTCAAGTGAAACTTGTGAAGAAAATATCTATGATCACATCCCTTACTATGTGAAATTACTAGCCATGCCTCTCTCCTCCCCTACAACCAACTTTCAAAAACCAAGACTCAAGGTTAGAATTGGTAAACAATAAACTTTTATAGATGTATCCTTCCACAAATACAATGTAAGGAGGTGCTACATCAAAAGTAACATCGTCCTTCATTGGTTTGATTCCATCTCTTACACATTAAGTTACTCAAACATCTTTTCTTTGTCAATACCAACAAAGGGAGTATAGTTGCAAATGCTTAATAGTGTCCATCTGAAGAGATGTTGAATTATTGATTTTCATGTTTTCTAACATCCACTATTGATGATGACATAAAAAAATTGGCTATTAACCAAAGATTGATTATTAAACAAGTTGGTTTTCTAAAATTGAGTTCTTTTGAGATTTCAATAAGTGAGAAGTTTTACATTAACTAATGTCAACTTTGTATTTTGTTTGAGAAGTTTGAGCAATCACGTCCTTAATTATCAACATTTATCAAAAGATTTTGGATTTGAMTTATGACAATATCACTAAGTGTTTMACTCRTAATGTTGTTGTATACAAGGTTKATTCATAATGAAATCCTATTAGTTCAAACCCTCTTATCAAATTTATTGCRTASATTGCTAGCATTGAGGTCAACTATAAGATAGATTCTTGTCATGTTTGTGTGAGAGGAGGTCATAGAAAGCCTCAAGTCAGTGGATATATTGATGTTTGTTGCTATTTTTATGATTGCAAGTGGGTAGGTTTCTCTCTATCAAATTGATTCCAAGAATTAGATAATCACTTATCACTCTTGGCTTTGAAATTTTATGAAATTTTCTTTTAGAAGTGTTTGTGAAGATACTTTTATGATGCTCTAAGTAAAACACATCACTACCAGTATCCTCTTGTGCCATCTAGGTGTTTCCATCCTATATAACATTGTCAAAGGGTTTCCAGCTATAACAAAAGTGTCACCTACTTGTTTTTTTCAACTACCTACCTCCTCCCTTGGTTTTCTTTCATAGATCCACTTAGAAATTCACTCCCCAGTGGTTACAAAAAGAAATGAAATTGGGAGAGAATTTCTCTTCCTTGGTTTGGGAAAGTGGTTGATCTTCTTGATACCATAGTTATCAAATTCAACAAAATTGGAGAAATAAATTTGAAAAATCACCAATCTGTTTGATTCAGTTAAATTATTGGTGGCCAAATTCTATTCATCTTTCCATATGTAAATCATAGGGGTGAAAATGAACTTCTCTTCTCATTCCTTACCTTTCAAAGACCTTTCATAAAGCTTAATCAAGGTTTGAATAAATATAGAGCTAGGACTATGTTGTTAGACTGTATCAAATACACCTATATTAGAAAGTGATCATAATGTGATGACATTGCATTGTATCCAATACGAGGAAGTCTATAGGAAAAAATTTAATCAATCGAGAGTAAATAAAAAAAAATAAAATTGTATTATTTACTAATTAAGAGTGTTTTGATAGTTCTATATTAAACTTGGAAAAAAAATTAATTAAGAGTATTTTTTTTTTTTTGTAAATTTACATTATGTACTAATTAAGAGTGCTTTGATAGTTATATATGGGTCTTTAACAAGAAGAAGAATTACTAGGCAAAGAAAATATTTTAATAATCTCTTTGCTTTTGTAGATTGCTTATATTGAATGTTTTCGATTGGAAGCAAAATATGATGGGTTGTGTAGTTATTTTAGGATATGGTAAATATTGGCAAAGTATATTCTTATACTCTTAAATTTTAAGGAATTGAAAATTTTGATAACTATGCTTATGATACATACAGAGTCTTGTTCTATAAATTCACCTTCAAACTTTAGAGGAATACTATAGAGTTCCTTTAGATTTGTTATATATAGTTTTCATGGATCAATAGTTTTTTTATGTCGGTTGATATGGCTAATAGATATTGATTCTTCCTCCTCTTGTCCGTTAAAAAGAGTGATTCCTCTGCCTTATACCCATATAGATTACTAAACCTCTTGCCAAGTGCACCTACCTTTTTTTAAGCGATTACCATGATAATATGTAAGTGCTCATTAAAAGTACATGAGAGGGAAAACGACTCATGGGAAGTATCTAGGTGTTGCTAATAGAGAAATTACACACTGAATTGTTTAAATTACATGTTGCAAGTTGCTAATTGTGAGCTTGTTTTAATGGAAAACCTACCAATATAACCTTCACATGTCTACCATTAAAGACAATACAAACATACATCAATAATTCTAGTATCTAGAATTAATTTCAACTAACTCGATCATGTTGCCAACGTTTCTTCCCATTTTCCATATGTATGGAAATATTGAGGTAATTGAGTGAACATTACTTCTTTATTATTCTGTATTTCTTCACATTTTCCATATGGAAATATTGAGGTAATTGAGTGAACATTACTTCTTTATTATTATGTATTTCTTCACATTTTCCATATGAAAATATTGAGATAATTGAGTGAACATTACTTATTTATTACTCTGCATCCAATGGCATCTTCCTCCTAATTGGCCTACACCCTCACCTCCACGCTGGATGGAAAAAACCGCTACCCGATGTGTTCATCAACGGCCGAGGCCCTCGTGTTAAGAAAACCTTTACCAGCCATCTTTAACGTAGACCAACTGCAGATAGAGAGCCTTCATGGAAAAAGAATAATTGCAGAAGGGAGACTCAAATTGCGGAAGATCTATTTAAGCCGCCTCCATCCATATAGCGATTTTTTCTACCACTTATGCCCAGTCAAAATGGTTTCTGGATGGCTGTTGCTCATGCTAGAGTCGAGGTCAACCATTAATCCCCTACTCTTGAATGTGGAGCCTTCAAAACTTAAATGGACAGAGGGAGAAAATGGAGAGCATGTTTAACACTACGCTCGCTCCAAAATAAAAGAATAGTGAATTCTCGACCATGATATGATTCCAACACGTAGACAACCTTATAGTAAAAGCACATGTGAAACATGTGGCTCGCCGTAAATGGCCAGGAGAGATACACGTGGTCGATTGTGTATGGTTTTCGACAGATGACGAAAGGGCGAAGGGAACGTCTCCCTTAAAAGAACGCCTTCGACATAATTATATGCTAGAATACCTCCAGCGGGGGAAGGGAACGCTGAACAGAATCCATGGTATATATGTTGGAAAATAAAGTTTTTTTTTTTAAATTATAATGGGTTGTACTATTATTACTCACCTTATTCCAATGCCTTTTTTAAAGTCCATATATTTCATAGATGTTATTTTCCATTTATAGTTACATAACTTCTCTTAAGCTAAAAAAACAACAACAATCATACCATTTTGATGAGGAAAGAAGGTGAAAGGGTTTTTCCAAAAAAACAATATTGGTTGACATTGATGAAGCGGTGCACTCTATTGTGTTCAATGCTAAAACTCTATGCTCTCTTGTGATTAGACATCCAAGGAAGCCCAACTTCCACATGCTCACAAGAGCACTCTTCACAAACATATCACACTAAAATCCATTTGTAATCATTTCTATATGTGTGGCTATATCTTGCTTCATATCTGCGAGGTTGGCGCAAGCCAAGAGAACAATGGAAAACATTTGCATCCTGAGCATGCTCTAGGGTTTCGTCCACACTACATGTGTTGTGGTTATATATACTACCTTATTGACCATAATCTCACCGCTGACATTGACGAGCATTGCATCCATCACATTAGTGGGTCATAAACAGGCACACGTGACACTTCTTGATACATTGTGGATAAACGCACGTGGTACTTCTTGCTTCTCTAATTGATGAATGGATAAGATTGTGTTTTGCAAATGCGTAACCCATAACCAACCCATTTCTAATCTAGGTTTTTCTTTTGGTATTAAGGTAGAAGTTATGCGCCTCCTCTGCTTCCTTTGTAGGCCCGCTACACGGGTTGGTCGCTTCCACCCACCCATAAATTATATGGGTGAACACGACTCTAGATAGGATCTTCCCCTCTCCAATTCATCTGGGATAAAGAACCTATAGGCGCGGTCTCCCGCCATACCCTTGCAAAAAAAATGTGGTAGTAACTCATCACCCGTAAACATCTGCCTCTGTCTAGTCTCGGGTCATGGTTCAAGTAGAGTAAAGTAAATGATAGCTCTAGGCGAGTAGAGAGGATTTTATGCTTCTTTAAGAACTTTGTAGTCATGCCTAGAACTACTTCTATTAGTTTCTATTAGTATTAGCAATTGATATGAGCTTTGGAGAATGCAAACCTATATCCCACAATCCACCTTATATAGACAAAGTGCTTTGCGAGGAAATGACTGAACTGAACCGAATAAATATATATTAGATGACATAGGGTTGGGGGACCGAAACTAAGAAAGAATTGTGCGTCGCGGCTGGGAGGAAGAAGTGGCTTGGTGGGACTGCAATAATAGAGAAAGACTAGCTTTTATGTTTATGGGCACACTAAAACTATAGAAGGCTAGTAGGCATAGCTAGTAGGCATCTTGAATGAGTTAACCCGGGAACACTTTCACCTTTACACATCTAGTTTTACATGTCCTGCCGACCACCTTCATTAGTTGCTCTCATTTTTGCAAGCTAGTTTAGTGGAGTATAGTCTGCAAGTTAGTTTAGTTGAGTATAGATGGGTTGGGCCCGGTTTATTGGCTATGAATGGATGAACACAAATAAAGAAATGATTTTCTTGTAAAAGCATTGATTGGCTCCATCCTAAGGAATGATTGGGTGGAATGAATTAGTTATTAGTACCGCAGCTTAGTTCCTGTCACAGAAAAAAAAAAGATGTGCTCGCTCCACTAGGAGCCAATAGATGTAGATAAGGGAGAGAGAGTGGGTCCACCGCCCATCACAGCCGAGAAGAATCTAGTTTCTTGCATATCCCACCCGTGAGGATTTGATAACCAGTTTCAAGTGTTCCCGCCTGATTCATTCATTAGTGTCCCACTCCACCCGACATTTATCTCGTAGTTTTATTGGTAAAAAGTTGTTGAAATATCGAATCTGAAGTAACTATAAAGAATGTTATATAAATATATTCACATAACCTATGGGAGTTGTTAGTTTTTTTCGTACTTATTAGTCTCTTTCGGTAAGAATAGTAGGAAATATTACCAAAGTAATTTGTTTTGAAGCTATTTTGGTAAGAATATGGGGGGGAAATCACTGAAGTAAGCTCTTTCGGTGCAATTAGGAGGGGATTATCACCAAACCAATTCAGGGTCTATTGGGGCCCTCCTCTTTGGTTTTTGTATCCAGGGTTTATTAAGAAGAAGAGAGGAAGAGAAAGCACTCCTCATTACTACCGTGATACTAAGGCTAAAGGGAAGATGCTTTGAATTTGATTGTCATGCTTGATATAGGGTTTTGGCCTTAAGGGCCTTTAACCCAATTGACTTGTGAATAGGGAGAGGAAACAAAAATCTGAGCTATGAAAAGCTCAAAAACCCTTAAGTGCGCTATTCAAGATATAAAGGCAGAACGACCAATAGGGAGACCTTCCCCACCTACCCCGGGACTAATTATGTTTGTTGCCCCACTGGAAGAGAGCTCATAGTGAGAACATGTGATCTAGTTCGACACTGGATCATTGAACCCATCTAATTGTGTTAATGAGCACCTGATTGAGACATGGAGCTGAGTCATGGTTGTCGAGTTGTGGTTGGGAGAAGGTGGAGATCAGATCACTCAACCAAGAATCTTATTTGGCTCGACCAATAAATGGGGTTCAATCAAGTCCTTCGGGAAGGTAGGGGAGAGGACCCGTATCTAAATAATATAGCCTATAGGTATAGTTATGTAAAGTGTTGGCTCTTCCACTATCATCTCAACTTACCTTATTGAGCCATTGGTTTCGATAAAGTGCCTTTAATGAGAATTACAATCAGTTTTATTTTAATGAGACTTTCTATGCTCACAGAGGTTGTACATTCCCCCTGACTTTTTCATTAGACTTACATCTTGACTTTTGTCTTAGACTTACAAGGATTCTACCTTTGCCTTGGCTTGACTCACAAGATCATATAGCATATCGTTCGTCCTGACTTTTGGTTTAACTCATAGAGGTTGTACGTTCCCCCTGGATTTTTTCAATACCTCACAACACTGATTGATTCTACAAATCTCCCTGGCTAGCTTCAGGGTGGCCCATATGGCCTCTCATTGGAGAATGATTGTCAATGATGCCAAATTTAACACGAAAAAAATACCATTAATATATGGACACAAATTTGGCCCTTCAACCAACATGTTACTTTCCAAAAAAGAAAAAAGCTTAAGGCATTGATGGCACCACATAAACCACAAAAGATATACATCAGAATATATGGACACAAATTTAACCCTTCAACCAACATGTTACTTTCCAAAAAAGAAAAAATCTTAAGGCATTGATGGCACCACATAAACCACAAAAGATCTACATCAAGTATAATAACATGTTTACCATTCTTCGATGCAAGAAATAACATTTTCCACAATCCGAAAGTCAGCTAATCTATTGATGTTTCCGATGATTCACAATAAATATGCCAAAAATAAAGTTGATCAATTATGCATAACATCCATACATTGACCTTTCTCGACTAACAAAAGTTAAGAACTACAAAGTACCTTGAAACTGGTGGGGCACCAAGTACCCTAAATATATGCATGTGTCATGTATGTATGATTTTGAAATTTCAAACCTGAAATTTCAAATTCAAATATTTGATGAATTAGTATCAAAGTATAATCAATTAAATTTTAAGTTTTTCGTCTATTATTTTTCAAGTATATATTATATATGTGTGTGTATTTATGAAAATTCTTCAAATATTTGATGAATTAGTATCAATGTATAATCAATTAAATTTTAAGTTTTTAGTCTATTATTTTGCAAGTATAAATTATGTGTGTGTGTGTGTGTGTGTGTGTGTGTGTGTGTGTGTGTGTGTGTGTGTGTGTGTGTGAAAATTCAAAATATTCTTGTATTTTTCGATTTATCATTTCCTAAAATTGGCCATGGATGCTACTCCCACTCCCGAATTGCATCTGCTTCCATAACCACACCAACAATTCTGGGGAATTCGGAATACACCATACTTACACGATGCATCGAGTACTTAGAGTACTCAATGTGTCTTCTCAGCTCAAATAAAAATCATGTTGAATTTAATCGGTGAAGTAAATGCATAGTGAACCTTGCCTAAATTCGTTCAAATCGGTGAGTTTTTCAAGACCCATCGAGTTTCATAATATCAGTGAGTGGCACATAACACCCAAAAATGATGAAAAACACTCTTCTCTCATTCCTCTTTTCTTCCTTAAGGGAGGAAAACTTCAGACAAATCCAACCATCTACGTGCATATTGCAACTGAATTTAGACTATTTTCACGGACTTAAAACAGGTCCTATAAACTTTCAATTTGTCGATTTAATAATACATGTTTTACTTCAATATCTATGAAGAATATTGGTCCTCGATGGAAATTCTAAATTTGGGAGTGAGGTGAATCTTATGTATTTCTTTGTCGATAAGGACAAGGATAAGGTGATTGTCTCTGGAAGAAAACCCATGGAAAACATGTTATGTGTTTAAGCGATTAGGCAAAGAATTGCCCTCTCTTACTCTCTGGATTGTTTGTTCCCAAACCCATATGGTGTGACTTTGGTATACATTTATATATCTATATATTCAGGAAAAAAGAAAATCCAAACAAGACTACCTCTTTTCTCTCTCTTGTGCTGTCTCTTTGATTTTTTCTCCACATAGACCTTTGTCGTTGTGTCATTGTTGACACCTTCATCCTTCGCATTGACAGACCTTACAGGAGAAAAATGAATGTATTCCCTCTTCACAAGAGCCCTGGCTTTAGCTATGCGTTCTTCTGCACTTGGGTAATTCAGAAGGTCGCCACCATCGCTAGATATAGCGGGCTTTGCTCCTATATCCATCGATTTGGTGAGATTTTTGTCTAGACAGGGAGAACCCACCTTGTCTTCTCTTATTTTCTGAGTGCCCGTCTGACTTTCAAAGAAGTATCCATTGGTTGGTTTCTTTCCCCTTAAGCTTTATAATTTCCCAAACCAACTCTTCTTCAGCAAATAAATCCATAAATTCAAAAGGATTGAGTTTATGATTTCCACCTTCTTTTTCTGGATTGTAACCTTTCCCAGAACACCAAAACCAAATCCAGCCACTTAGTGGTAACAAGCAGTACTGTTGCCAACCTCCTGCTTCAATAACTCTGCATTTGTTGTCAAGTAACCAGCTTTAACAACCTTCTCAAGAATGTCGTCTGCTTCATCTTTCATGCAGACCATAGCATCCACAATATGCTGCCCAATATTTTCGGCAGCGAAAGTTGCATCTTTCCGACAACGTCTCGATCACGCTGGCCCAAATGCCTCCATACCTTCTCCACCGCCTCGATCACGATGGCCCAGATTCCTCCACCATATCTTAGTGCCCAAAACACTTAATCACCAACATTCGACACTCACTGATATGATACACGTGGCAGCTTTTTATTTGTTGTGTATATTATCACGTGACATGTGTTAATACGCCACAGATAGACGACGAAAAGCTCTAGCAAAACCTCCCCTTAAAAGAACGCCTTCAACTTAATAACATTTAGAGAACACCTTTTCAAAATCCTTATACATAATACATTAATGATAAAGACAAAACATCTTGTTAAAATCCTTATACATAATAATTTAATTTAATGATAAAACATAAATTAAAATAATTATTAAAATTGCAAATTATTACACATGTAAATTCCATGGTTTGAAAAAATCCAACCACACTCCGATTAAAGGGAATTGGCCCATCATACTGCCCAAGTATATCGTCAAACAACAATTGTTATGACCAAAAAAATTGATTAACCACATTAAAAGTTGAAAAACTAATTTTTCAACTCCCATTAGAAATAAAGAAAATCAACTTTTCTTTTAAAAAATAGAATATATAGGCCACCGACTCTCGCACAGGTCCAATGAATTTAAACTCATACCTACTTCTACTTTTTTAAGACCTACTTCTACGTTTTTATAAGTGTGCAGTCATTTCAACGTTTTTATAAGTACGCAGTCATTTCAGCTTGTAGTACCTTTTTAGGTACTGTTTTTATAAGTTCAGAGTTATTTCAGCTTTATACCATACGATGTAGTACTCTCTCTCTCTCTCTCTC
>SNQJ01S0037011.1:72161-95676 GCA_010110895.2 Picea sitchensis
ATGAATGCATGCTTATAAATAAAAAAAAATGAAAATATATATACATATATATTATAAACAAATTGTCATGTATTCCTTAATCTTAAATTTATAGAATAACGAAAATGATTAATGGATTCTCTTTCTGTAACTTATTAATCCCTACCGCCTCTACCATTAATAAAAGTTACGCATGTAAAAATAAAAGGAAATTATTAATGAGCGCACTTACTCTTTGAGTTTTAAAAAAAATAAGATAAAAAGAAAAATAAGAAAATAAAAAGGAAAAAGGGGGGGGAAACCTAAAAAAAAAAAGGATTTAGGGTTTGAGACTGGATAAAATAAGGGGAGAGGGAGAAAGAAAGGACTTTTTTCCAGCTATTGGTATGGTTATGTTACCAGAGGAGAGACTGGATTGATTTCTTGTAGGAGTTAGGGATTCTCAGCAGACTTGAGTGGTAGCTTAGCCTTGGAGGCAAGCTGAGAAGCTAGGCTATCGTCTGGGTTGTGTGTGACCCATTTGCGGCTCGGGGGCTAAGGGGGAAGGAGAGTACCCCTAGCGTTTGGTTGGGAGGTACCGGTGAGTCCTCTACGGTCGGCAAGCAACAAGGCGACGAAGCAACGAGGAGCACAAGAGTTCAAGGCGGCAAGCAACAAGGCAACAGTATGTTCATGCTTTCAGTAGAGTAGAATGCTTAGTCAATTGCTACTGAGATTTGATTGTACTATAGTGAATGTTATTTCCTTGTTCCTTAAACCCTGCAAAAGAATAATAAAAAAAAAAAATGGGGTATTATCTGTAGATCCACTCCGGTAATCATGCTCTGGAAATCTCCTTCGAAGCTGTCCCTATAAATTGCATTGGTTATTCGTTTTTATTTATATTGGGCATTTTTTTTTTTATCTCCGTGGCCTTCTCGTATTACCTTGGGCGTATTTTTTTTTCACACAGGGAGCTTTGATTTGCAGTAGGGTTTTTCTCTTGATGCACTGGTGTTTATAATTGTATTGGGCTTTTCTTATCTCAGTGGGTTTTCTCGTATTCCCTTGGGCGTATTTTTTCACACGGGGAGCGTTTGACGGCAGCAGGGTTTTTCTATTTATTTTGGGTATTTTTTTTTATCTCGGTGGGTTCCTTCTGTTACCCTGGGCATGTTATAACCACCGGGGGCATTTTTTTTTTTTTTACTGTAGAGAGTACACCTTTCACTGCTGGGCGTTATATACGGTGTACGTTTGTTATTTTTGGTGGGTTTCTCCGCTTTTACATTTTGGGCGTTTGTAAAAGACAGTGGGCAAATCCTCTGTGGGTTTTCGTTTTATTATTGCTGGGTGTCCTCCTTTTCATGGCCTGTGTTTACCTTGTGGTTGGGGGACTCCAAGGCGACCTAGGCACGTGTTGATCAAGATACTACTTTATTTCCTTTGTTGGCAGTGGGTAAGGCTGCGTTTTTATTGCCCAGACCATTAACGTCTTGTGGTAATGACTGAAGCTTCGTGCAGAACGTTAAAACCCTAGAACGACCAATCCATTATCTTGCCACAATTTTCCCCTTGGCATGCGATTTACAGCATCTTATCCAAACGTGCAATCAACAAATCAAATAAAAAAACAAAAAAACAACATAAACAACAGTATTTATGAAAACGCAAGGAATGTCATTATTGCTCTTATTCATGGTCTGGCAGACTGTAAGGGTAATTGTATTAAAGATAAGGTCATGGTAATGATACTGGGATTTCACCATTATACCCCCAACCTGTACAGGATTCATAACTATTATGAATTCCTTATAAACCTAGACTGTAATTCCGGTTAGCACTGAAAAGAAATATCAGAACCATTACTTCCAGAACTATTTTATTTTTGTTAATGCTAAATTGTTATATTCATCCATTGTTGTTTGTGGGTAAATATTCGAACTCCGTCCACCAAAAGGGAATTATCAGGAGCATTACTTTCCAGATTATGGCCTTCCTTATTTTAGTTTAATTGATAATTTATTATAGCTAGTCATTTGATATCTAAATTTCACTGCCTTTTATTCTTACTGCCTTACTAGAATGAGGCAACCTCCAGATTTATTACTGCCTAAATGTGACCACCAGATCCAGAGTTACCACATTATTACAATTTATATTATGTTAGGGTAAATGTATTAAGGAAAGGTATTGTAAGGTCAGTTCAACACGCTATTGCAATGCCCCTACACCATAGTATTATGAAGGTAAGGAATGTTGTTATGAGGAATCGCCTTAGGATGGAATGCCTGAATTAAATGTGAGGACTGTCATTATAACTCTAATTGGAAACTAGTTAGTGGATATAACAAGTCATTTATTGCAAATGCATATTCAAATTTATTATGATTTAGTCGGCAAAATTTGGTTGACATCGTTTACGGTAGGGATGTCATTATCACCTTCTTGGGAATTTGTTAGTGGAGCTGCAAGGGCATTTATTGCAATGTACATTTAGTTGATTCTGCACCATATCCACACAAGTTAACCTCCACAGAATTATTCTCCGTGTTTTTAATTAATATTTGTTAATGTGCGATGAACATACTGGTTATTGGCAATGTTAAATTTAGATATTATTTTTATTACTTGTTATATGCTTAAATGCAATGTTGTTTAAATTGAATGCAAATGATAATACTTGTTAAATATTAATATTAATATTGTTTTAAGCCGCAATGTTAATATTGGCTTAATTGCCATGACATTACTTGTTTAATTTGCAATAACAAGGTTTGTTTAATCTGCAAGGTCAATGATGATGGTTGATTCGCAATATTAATATTTGTTTAATTGCCATGATATTACTTGTTAATTTGCAATAATAAGGGTTGTTTTAATTTGCAAGGTCAATGATGATGGGTGATCCGCAATGTTAATATTGTTTAATTGAACTGTTCGGGATGATGTCTAAACTGCAAGGTTATTATTAGTTTAATTTGAAGGTTAATGATAAGGTCTATTGCAATGCCAATATGTGTTTAATTATTATGACTTATATCCTGTTCTTCAAGTTGTTAAACCCTTAATGTTGATCGATTCTTAATGCTAATTTAAGGTGTACATCTCGACTTATTGAGTTTCAAAATGCTCTCAATACTGACCTAAAGTCGTAATCGACAATTTGGTTTATGACCCGCCTTCAGGAAGTAAAACTACAATTAACATAGACCGGTTCAGTGATAGGTATTGATCGTCCTTTTAGATCTTAGATATCGGCCTTTAGCCAGGAATATTGGTCGGGTAGTTGACAAGGTTGTGTTTAGCTTATTCTTTCCTATGTGGATTGTGGTTCTTTAACCCTTATTGTACTTGGTTGTAATCAATCCCTTGTTGCCCTACTTGTGTCGGGAGTGATCTAGACACCTCCTGGTAAGCCTTAGTATATATGTTTGTGTGTTTTTCTGCATCAAGAATCCAGTGCCATATCAAGAGTCTCGGGCCCTTTAAAGGCAGGGTTTCCACTCTTGCTACACACCTGAGGGTTTTACTAGTTTCTGCCTGAGCAGTCGGCCAGGAGCCTGTCTAATCTTCCTTCGAGAAGACATAAGACTAAACGCCCTGCTTTCCTGTGCAGAAATAGTAACCCTAACACCATGGATTCTTCCCTCTGTGTTCTGATTGTGCAACCCCAGTATGTCTTAATGATTGTGTTGTGCGTCTTACGCCTATGGTCGTTTATGGTTGCAGTACCTGTTGTGTGCCTTGCGTCTTCTTGTTGTGATCATTGTGGTTACGTCTTGTTGGTTCGAGTGGGGACGTAGAGTCAAGGAGGTTGTTTCTTCTACACGAGCGCACACACTGTAAACAAAAAAAAAATAAAAAAATTCACCTGTATCAGAGTTGTTGTCGTAACGAGGAGGGTCGTTACATGGTTGGAGGAGTGTCAAATTATCAGAGGAAGTGCAGGAGTGAAATCTGTGAAATCTGTGTGAGGTGCATCGATTTTTGTAGGTCCCTCCTATGGAAGGGTGCGACGCCATACTAGTCAGACTTTACGCGCATTCAAAAACCTAGAATCGTTGCAGTCCAGAAGTGGTACAGTGTAGATACTTTTTAAGATCGTTGCACTCTAGGTATATCGAGAGGTCCAATGATGACTCCTTACCTTAAGATAAGGTTTGCATGTTTTTCTTCTTGGAAAAGTTAATGTATTTTTTATAAAAGCGTGAGTAAATGTTAATTATTAGTCCTTGCCAAAAGGCCTGGGACTATAGGGACTATAGCGATGAGTTAGTAGTTGACTAACTATTAGTTGTGTAGTTGACTTTTAATTTTTTTAGATTGGCAATGTTTAACATAGGAAAATATGGAAAATAATTTTTATTGGAATTAAAATAAAGCGAAAACCATTTTTATCTTCAATCCTATTCGACTTCAACTTTGAAGTCTTATTGCCCGACCTGCATTAATACTCACAACTACTTGCATTAATGTTAGTGCATTGTAACTCTCAGCACCGACAACACTGACTGTAGTATTAATGTTAGTCCCGTCTAAGTGTCAGCACCAACTATATCTTTCCTCGGGTGTGCACCTACCACACAGATCACAGAGATGAGATGTAAGAAGGAGGGGATTTGACATCCATTCATTCATCCATGGAGATTGGTATAGGTTTCTAGTGGTATTGTAACTTTTTTGCGGAATATTGCAGTTTATTTCAGTGGCCGAAGTTTGCAAAATTCTATCTTCGCTATTCATGAAAATTGCGGGTTAAAACACAACAACAAGAGGTAATATATTTGGACTTTAACAGTTTGTCATGGCAGATATGTTATTAATTTGATAACTTTTCTCTATAGTCTGTGATTTCAGAGGTATTTGCCTTGTTAGTTGCCTGCAAATTTATTGTTATAGATTAACTAGGGTTTGAATTTTTACTCATATTTGTTCTTTTCGCTTCATAAATATTTAGATTTAGGGACTCCACATATTAAATCCTCGACGAAATTTAAGGCTTAGCCTTTACCTAACGTCATACCAGCGAAAATGGTAGGGTTTTGAGTTGGTTGAATTTAAAGGATTGCGAGTTTCGGAGGTATCTGATTTGTTGGTTGACTGCAAAATTTATTATCCACAGATTTACCAAAGTTCAAATTTGAGCCGGATATTCTTTCTTTCTTTCTCTTTATTTTCCTTTTTTCGCTTAAGAATTCTCTAGATTCGGATGGATGGTGTCTACCCTAATATCCACATAGATTTGTTTTTCTGCAGTTGTTGCTGGCATGTGGTGTTAAAAATTAATCTTCCTTTTCCAAGTGTAGTCATGTGATGGAAACCTAGAGGAAAATGTGGCAAGAAAGTATTTCCAATAGTTTATTGACGCAGTAGGATATTGTCACAGCAGGGGTATTTACCACAGAGATTTGAAGGTATATATATGCAATGAAAACCATATATCATTGAGTATGATGATTCTTAGTTCTACCTGTTTTATCTGACATAAACATTATTTGTTGAATCTAAATGATCATCCCAAAAACGTTTTGTTGGATTCAAAGTGAAATGTGAATATATCTGACTTAGGCCTCAGCGCTCTACCTCAACAACTGATGGAGAGAAATTAAAAATTATTTTAAAGTATTGGTAGAAAACAATTTTCGGTGTCTACCCTAATAGTTTTTAAGGTCTATGTGAGCGAAAGTTTAAACTCATTTTTGGTACTAACTTTCACTACCAATATATGCTTAAGATCTATTTTAGTTTTTAAAATATATAATTTAACTTAAAAATTATTTTAAAGTATTGGTAGAAAACATCATTATGTTATTTAAATTTAGTTTGAATGATGGAGAGAATGAAGGTTGTCCTTTCCTCTCTATATCTTGTATGAAACATTTAAAATTTTTATTATTAAGTTTTAAAATAGTAAAGTGAATTAAGTATATTAGTATATAGATTTAATTTTTATTTTAAATGTAGAAATTATATCTCCATCAAATTTTATGGGGACTTTGATTGACTTTGATCATAGAATTTTGATATTAAGGATTTTGACTTATTTAAGTCTGAACTTTATCTCACATTAAAAAATCCACTCAAAAATCTTCAATTCTAAACAATTTATTAAGTCACTCTGATTCTTAACAATAATTTAGATAAACAAACCCAAAATTAAACATCATCTCATCAAGTGCATTGATGATGATGTCGGGGGAGTGAAGATTTGTAATTGAAGAATCATAAGTGCATTGATGATGATGTAGTTAGAGTGCAGATTTCAGGTAAAAGTAATTAGAAAAAATCTCCAGAAAATGGCCAAAATGTAGAACATTTAGACTATTACAAAATGTAGAACATTTAGACTATTACAAAATATTATTATGACCATAAGAGGAAATATTATTATTATCTAGTATAAACGTTTTATTTGAACTTGGAATATAAATATGGTGTTGTCTAATTGTTCTAGAAAATGGGTTTTTCTGCGAGAATAGGTGGAAAATCACTATTTTTTGTTGTTTAAAATCCATTCTTGAATGAAGAAATGGATTCAACATGCTGAAAACCCCTTGGGCCACTCAGATTATACATAAATAATCACTCAAATATGCAAATCTAACAATTTATTATTGGATTTCGCGCAAATTTCCTCGGAAAGAAAAAAAAAAGTCATTTGTTTAGACTACTACTATAAATATTATTATGACTTAGTTTAAAGGTTTTATGTTTTTATTATCTTTTGATATATTTTTCAATAATTTTGCTTGATCACCCCTAGATAGGGTGTTAGAAAGGACCAGGTGTCAAAGGGAGAGGAAGATGCCTACCAACGCTCCACCAGCCACATGATCGGTTCATGCACCATCCCTCTCACCCTCACGATGATTAAAATATGCCTTCACTTGATCAGAGATACTACAAATTCAGAGTTAATCAGAGTTGCAATTGATATTTGGGTTGTTAAATGGTTGTCTCCCTCAGGTGATGGCTGACAGAGGATACGATGGTGCCACTGCTAATATTTGGTCTTGCGGTGTCATACTCTTTGTTCTTTTGACGGGTTGGTTGCCATTTGAAAAAACAAATCTTGCAGTGTTGGCAACTAGTTTAAAATTTTTACTAGATTAGTCATAATCTCGCATTGAGTTAACATAATGTCATGTACAGATCTTCAAAAGTGATTTCAGGTGTCCAAATTGGCTGTGTTTTGGTGCTCTCAAATTGATCAAAAGAATACTCGATCCCAATCTGAAGACCGTCAGTGAAAACCATCTGTTAAAACCATTCGTTAGAGATTTGATTTAGCATTTGTTTGACTCCAAACCGTCAAGCCTTGGGGCGGTCTATATATAGGTTACATCCTTGCTCACGTTTCTCTATCTTTTGTCTAGATTCATATTATTGACATTATAAAATGGAAGTCTAAATTCCTTTTGTATATATACACACATTCCTCTTATCAAACTTTCATTGTATTGCCAGTACCTAGAGTAGTGAGGTATTAAGATTTTTTTTTTTTGTAGACAGAGTAGTTGGATGGTATTAAATACCATACATACCATAATAATTTTTAATCTCAATCTCAAGTTTTTGTCGTATAAAAAAATAATTAATCTCAAAGACATTTTTTTTTTAATTTTCTCCATCCTTATTAAATTTGCAGTGAAATGTATCTATGTTGATTAAATGTATCTATGTTGTTCAACATGTATTTCCCAACTAACTCAAAATTCTTATTAAATCCACAGTTAAATGTGTCTATGATGATTAAATGTATTTATGTTGCTCACCATGTATTTCCCAATTAACTCGGCAGGCACTGCGTTGCTACACAGCCTTCTCTTTGACACCAATGTAGTTGATGGAGTCCATGCGCTAGGTCCATTCCCTCTATGCTCCTCACCACTTGAAAAGACAAAGGGACTGTGTTGGGGTCATTCTCTCTCTGCTCCTCACCACTTGGAAAACCAAAGGGAAAGGGGCCAAGGAAACACTGGGTTCACCCACTTGTGGGTGCATTGGATACAAATGCTCAAGCTCCCCTAAAGCAACCTCACAACCGCCTTATTACATAGCAGAAGACAAGAACCCTCACAACCGCCTTATTACAAAGCAGAGGATGCCAACTATATCATATAAGATGAGAGATCTGCAACTACAACTTATTTTTGTAGTAGAGACAAAAACAATCAAGGAGATAAGACCACAAAATACAAAATGCTTTTTTCACGGGCATAGTTACTCAATTCATGAAGGAAAACATACCGATTCGATCAATTTCTGTTATTATTTGTTCATTGATGAAAATTCTGCATTAAAGCATTCTATTTTTTGGGTTTGGAATATCGAAGTACTTACAAGTGACCGATCTATTTGTAGCAGCAGCAGAGGATGACTCAAATCCTGAAACATTTCTTCCATTTTCATCTGTTTTTCCATTACAAGAGAAAGTAGCAATCCTGTTAGCCAGTCACAGTACCAATATTAGAGGTAGTGGAGCGACTTGGATCATATGCAACAACCAACACTTATTGCAATATTCTCTTGTATTCAAAGGACACCATATAAAAGAGAATGGTATAAAAAAATTTGGATTCCTAGTTGGTCCACTTGTATATAACAATCTTGCAATATCATATGTTCTGATTTTGCACCCCATAAAAGAACAACAAATTTTAAGGTTTCATATGAGTTGAACTTTGTCGCAAGCTCATTGAATAGACCTGGATGGTCAACAAGAAATGCAACACTTTCAAAATGAAGGTATATTTGCAAACGTTCCTCCATTGACAAACCAACGACATGAATTGCACCCAAACATAAGGAATGCAGATGTTGTCTTGTACAAAACTTGGAGGAGGATGTTGAGGGGTTCACAATGATACATCTTTGGTGATAGGTTACTGGAAATTTGATAGGGAAGTTTGCATAAAATATAATTTTTTTATAAGAAGAGTCTAATTACCTAATAAATATTGAGCTCTGTGTTTGTTGATAAAAGCTTTGAAGCCTGTTGAAGAGTGGATCCTTCGAGAGGATGGAAACTTGTTTTCTGAAGAACTGTCCCATCCTAATAGCAGTAATTAGAAGTCTCTAGGCTACCTACTTACGAGCATGCCACGAAACCCTGAGCTAAAAAAGAAAGAACCCACCCCTCTCTATTCTGCTGAATGGATGATTGGTTGCAATTTCAGGTTTCATGTTTGTGTCAACAAGAATGGAACATACAAAATGAACCTAGTAGATACCTGGGACAACTCAGTGAGGCCACGTTGCCTTATGCATGAAACAATATTCTCATGATATGTTAACAACAATGCAATTATTTCCTTTCTGGTTAAAGCGAACACCTCAAACGTATGCAATTGCCACAAGCTTCTCGTAGCTAAATCTTAAACACTAGTATCAACCACATCGTTTTCTTTTAATATAAATTGGATTAAATAATATTATTCTTTCTAGTCTTCTATCCATTCTAACTTAAATTTTTATTTTTATTTTTTTTACAACATTTTAAAAATTATATACAAAATAATTAGGTTTGACTACATTTGCAAAGAATTCATTTTCTCATCTTCGTGAACACTTCGCGGACCCTCAAAAGATCGTTCTTTGTAAAATTGGTGAACCATATTGAGTCAAGGCAATAGATTCATGGCATCTACAAATCCATTTACTAAAGAAGTAACCAAGCGGCCAAACCCCAACCAAAGTGAATGGAAGAACTAGAACTGGATATCAGTAACCAAGCCGCCAAACCCCGACCAAAGTGAATGGAAGAACTAGAACTGGATATTAGAAGATGATGTGTTACTCAAGAAAGCATATTTCACGCCATCAGTATCAGACGAGTCTTCGACATATGCAACCACATATAGTATCACACCAGAAAGTTCATCCCTTGAGGGAGAGCTCACTAGGAACGCAGGAGTGCTCTAGTGTCAAAAGGGACTCGCTGTTAATTGCAACTTCTTACCCACCATTACCACCACTCAAGTCGAGTACCCTCAAACATTATTATTATTTTAATAATTGTCTCTCTTTGAATTCCCTTCTTCTTACAGTGCTTGACAAATTGAATAGCCACATCCTCTGTATTTATTGCATGGTCAAAGCAATTACTCAACCGTTGTGTTTTTATAATAATTCATCAATTAAGTTCATCATTTATTCATTACTTTTAATCATTTTGGAAAATGATAAGGATTTTTGTTTATATTAAAATTTTGAGCGTAAAAAATTTGGTAACACTTGTTATTTTAAATTTTTTTTTTTTTTTTTATAACAGTTTTATATAATTAAAAACTAATAATAATTTAGTTCTATAAAAAATAATTGAAACTATATAATATTTAAATGTTTTAAAAAAAATAATTGAAACAATTTAATATATGTGTATTTAATAACAATAATTTGAGCTGAGAGAATTTAATATTAGTGTGTTAAGTAAAAATCGAAGGAACGTTCTTTGCATTGTTTAAATCATTTTTTTGGACGTTTGTGAACAAATAACTGCATTTGTAAAGATGCTTATTTGGAAATGTGTTTGGATAATTCTTCTAAGTCTCAACATCTTAACCGAGAATCACATTTTAGCATTTGAATGAAGAACAGAGAACATAACATGACAACAATACTTTATTACAAAGAAATCTACTGTAGCTAAAACCTATCGAATCAACAATGCTATATATCAACATTATGAACAATAGAATTAAAATAAACTTGTAATTTTTTTTATATAATGGATATGATGAAAATAATTATTTAATTAATATGCAAACTTTCAAATATTTAAAATAATTAATAATATTTTAAAATCTAAACAAAATAGTCAAAGAGTTTTTATGTTGGCATGAGACAAAGATATTCATAATGGGTTCTAATAATTTACCACTTATCACAAACTTTAGTTTACTTTAAATGGGGTATAACTAATTCCAAAGCACGCAAAAATGGGCATCAATGAAAATATTAATTTCTTCCCCTGTATTGTGTTGTTGATGAGCGTGTTGGAAATTGGAGTCTTTCACTTAGGAGAGGAGAGCTCGAGTATTCCTCATTTTGTGGATGAAAGATTCCTAACACTATGACTAATCCATGGTTATTTATTCCTGTTGTAATACTTTCTAGCATTTAAATTGTGGTTGAGTTTTTGTTTTGTTCATACCAACATTATTTAATTCATATTATGATATCCGAGCTTAAGGTGAANTGAAAGATTCCTAACACTATGACTAATCCATGGTTATTTATTCCTGTTGTAATACTTTCTAGCATTTAAATTGTGGTTGAGTTTTTGTTTTGTTCATACCAACATTATTTAATTCATATTATGATATCCGAGCTTAAGGTGAAAGGTTTGATTTTTTATTGATTATATGGTATATATGAAAAGGGAAGTCAAGGTTTGATTCTGGATACTATCATCTTATTACTATTGTTTGATTCCAAACTCCATGTTATTATTGTTGTCACATTAGATAGAGTTTGCAATAATGATTTTTGTTATCTATATGATTTTAATATGATTTTACTTGTTGTTTGATATCTTCTTTATCGTTATTATCTTGTTGGGTATCATATTATATTTTGGCCCATCATCATATTTTGTTTATGAAATTATATTCTCTGATTAAATCATGCATGGAGACCTCTAATACACTATTCCTGTCGAACAAGTAAATATAAGCTTTCATCCTAGGCAGGTACTAAGAAGGTTAGTGACCTCATGCCATTCATTATACTATCTTTTGATCTGGGGCCAACTCATCCCACTCAGGTTTTTAAGTGACTCTCAATGTATGTAGGGAGTAGGACTTAATTTCTTTTCGGTATCTTTAACTATATATAAAAGAAGGAAATATATTGAGCAATATTGATAGAATAAGGTTTAATTGGGGATTCTATCCTAATATCAGACTTATGTATTACTCCACTTGGCTAATTAATGACTTTAAATCATTATTTTTATCAATTTCCAAACTTACCTAGGCAGGGACTAAGCTGCCATGCAACACTTGTTAATAAAAGCTTTAAGATGCACTCACGTGGGTGTATGAATGAAGTAAATGTTTTTTGATTGAGTAAAGGTAAAAAGGTAAAAAAAGGTGGATGAATTAAAGTAAAGGTTAATTTTTATTAAAAAGTTTTTTTTTTTTAATTAAAAAGTGAATTTTTTAGTAAAAGGTTTTTTATTAAACCTTGTGAAGTTATTCCTCCACATTATTTTTTAAAAAGGGCTTTGGTTATTTTAAGCAGTGATTTGGGCATTAGGAGTTTTTCATGCTAATGGCTAAGATGCAGAGTTCGAAGTTTGAAGTTGAAAAGTTCAGTGGTAAAAGCAACTTTGAGCTCTGGAAGCTTAAGATGCGGGATTTACTGGTGCAACAAGGGTTGCAAAAAGCATTGGCAAACAAGTCAAAGAAACCAACAACCATGATGAATGAGGAATGTGAAGATCTGGATGCAATAGCTCTTAGTACCATTCGTTTATGTCTGGAAGATGATGTTATGTTTAATATCGTAGGAGAGGATACAACACCGGGCTTATGGAGCAAGTTGGAAAGTCTATATATGACGAAGTCTTTGACGAGAAGAATCTACTTGAATATACATTTGTACAGTTTGTGAATGAAAGATGGTGCAAACGTTGCTGACCATTTAAATACCTTTAATACCCTTATAGTTCAATTGACTAGTATGGAAGTTACATTTGAAGATTAGGATAAGGCTATTACACTATTGTGTTTGTTTCCTGAGTCTTGGGATAATCTAGTCACCTCTATTAGCTTTAGCTCAATAAATGTTTTAGATTATGACTCTGTTTTGGGCGCTTTGTTGGCTGAGGAGATGAGGAGAAAATCTAGTAAATAAACCTCAACTTCAGAGGCGATGTTGGTGAAAGGTCGAACTAAAGAGAAAAATGAGAGAAGTTTTTCTGAATCTAAGTCAAGACACAGAAAGGGTAAAGCAAAATGTTGGTACTGTGGAAAAACAGGGCATCTCAAGAAATATTGCTGGAAGAGAAAGGAATCTGAGGAAAACTCTACGAAGGAAGCAAATTTGGCTGTAACAAATTCAGGTATGATTGATCAAGTTTTATCTGTCTCTAGTAATTTAAAATATCAAGAAGAATGGAAGTTATATTCAGGTGCCTCCCACCACATGTGCTCACATAGAAATTGGTTCTTTTCTTACCAATCTGTTGACGAGGGTGCAATGTTTATGGGAAATGGTATTCCCTGTAAAACTGTTGGGGTTGGCAGTATTAGAATCAGGATGTTCAATGGTATTGTTAGGGAATTAATGGATGTTAGATATGTACTTGAGCTTAAATCAAATTTGATTTCATTAGGAGTGTTGGATTCTTGTGGATATAAGTATATAGGTCAAGGCGGAGCACTGACATTGTCGAAAGGTAGTTTAGTAGTGATGAAGGTAACAAAGGTTGATAACCTTTATAAGTTGGAAGGGAGTACTGAAGTAACAAATGAAGTGACAGATGTATCTTCTTGTTTATGGAAGAAGAATCAAGTTCATAAGAGCAAGAAAGAATTGCAGGTACTGGTAAAAGGTAAATCATTTCCAGACTTAAAATCTTTGTTTCTGAATTCCTGCTTGTTTTATATCTCTGCAAGTTATGATGGTGGTATAAAGGGGTGTTGTGTGTGGGATCCTACTTCTCAAAAGGTCATCATTGACAGAGATATAGTACGTATGGAACATCCAAAAGGTTTGATTCAAGATCGCAACGATAAATTTGTTTGCATGCTAGAAAATTCATTGTATGGCCTATTGGTACCCAGGAAAATATACAAGAGGTTTGAATCCTTCATAGTGAGTTAGATTTTTTCAAAGGGTAGGAATGACTATACAGTTTATAGTACATTCATAGTCTTGATGTTATTTCCTGATGATATGCTCGATGCAAGATGAAGCATTGATAAAATCAATTAGAAAATGACTCAGGTAGACAGGATAATTCAGATGAGGGATCAAGGAGCAGCAAAACAAATTATGGGCATGGAAGTACACAGAGATGGTAATGGTAAGTTGTGGTTGGAGTTTAATATGAACATTGTAAAACCAGTTTTTATCCATGTTTCTTTCCATTATAAGTTTTCTTCAAGCATATGTCCTGTCTATAAAGAAGAAAAGGTTAAGATCAGATGTTTCGCATGCTAATGATGTTGTCAGATACGTGACAGATTCAGGTGTTGCAGTGAAATGGGTGCTTCAACATTTGAGAAGCACACATGTCACCTATAATGGTTACACTGAGATGGTCTGTGATAATTGTAATGTATATTTTCCAGGTGTTTTGGATAGGAGGAGATCTATCACTAAATATGTCTCACAACATAGTTGTGGAAGACATGTTGGAGGTGGAGTGACCCCTCAGGAAATCCAAACTTGTGCAAGTCACATAGGCGAGATCATGAAACTAGTTTTATTAGAGAAGCCGCAGTGGTGCTTGGCTTCTCTTGGCTTGCAACAAAGGTGATGAAAAAAAGGAAGGAGCAAGGTATCAAGTTAATTGTTATCAAGGTGGAGATTGTTGGTATTTGGTGACAACGAATTCCTCAAAGGATGGATCTGAATCCTATTATTCTACGTTGGTTACAACTAAATAGACCAAGTTAGAATATGGATAGGTATTTCATTTAATAATCACTTTCTTGTAAATGTATATAAATACATGTAAGCCGGTAGAGGCAAAAGAGAGAGAGAGAGAGAGAGAGAGAGAGAGAGAGACAAAGTGTGAACTTACTAGTCTGTTGTAATCTCCATGATCTGAATAATAAGACAACCGATGCATATGCTTGGTGGATGTAGCTCGACGTTTGGGTGAACCACGTGAAATCCCCGTGTTTCTTATGTATGTGATTGTTAATTATCATATGTGAATTGTGTTTTCTGCATTTTCAATTCTAACATAAAAAACATTCAATATAAGCAATCTGCAAAAGAAAGGAGATTATTAAAATATTTTATGTGCATAGTAATTATTCTTCTTGTTAAAGTCCCATATATAACTATCAATTCTTCTTCTTGTGAATTTATAGAACAAGAGTCTGTATGTGTCACAAGCATAGTTACCACAATTTTCATTTCCAAAAACAATTCCTTAAAATTTAAGAGTATACTTTGTCAATATTCGCCATATCCAAAAATAACTACACAACCCATCATATTTCGCTTCTATTAAAAAACATTCAATATAAGCAATCAACAAAAGCAAAGAGATTATTAAAATATTTTCTCTTCCTAGTAATTCTTCTTCTTGTTAAAGTCCCATATATAACTATCAAAGCACTCTTAATTAGTACATAATGTAAACTTAAAAAAAATGTTTTTACTCTCAATTGATTTTTTTTTCCCAAGTCTAATATAGAACTATCAAAACACTCTTAACTAGTAAATAACACAAAAAAAAATATATTTTTTATTTACTCTTGATTGATTAAATTTTTTCCTATTAACTTCCCTATATTGGACACAATGCAATGTCATCACATTATGATCACTTTCTATTATAGGTGTATTTGATACAATCTAACACGATGGTCCTAGCCCTATATTTATTCAAACCTTTATTAAGCTTTATGAAAGGTCTTTAAAGGTAAGGAATGAGAAGAGAAACTCACGTTCGCCCCTATGATTTACATATGGAAAGATGAATAGAATTTGGCCACCAACAATTTAACTAAATCGAACAAATCGATGATTTTTCAAATTTATTTCTCCAATTTTGTTGAATTTGGTAACTATGGTATCAAGAAGATCAACCGCTTTCCCAAACCAAGGAAGAGAAATTCTCTCCCAATTTCATTTCTTTTTGTAACCATTGGGGACCGAATTTTTAAGTGGATCTATGAAAGAAATCCAAGGGAGGAGGTAGGTAGTTGAAAACAGTAAGAAGGTGACTCTTTTGTTACAGCTGGAAACCCCTAGACAATGTTATTTAGGATGGAAACACCTAGATGGCACAAGCAGAGACTGGTAGTGACATGTTCTACTTAGAGCATCATAGAAGTATCTTCACAAACACTTCGAAAAGAAAATTTCAAAGGCAAGAGTGATAAGTGATTATGTAATTCTTGGAATCAATTTGATAGAGAGAAACCTACCCACTTGCAATCATAAAAATAACAACAAAAATCAATATATCCACTGACACAAGGATTTCCACGACCTCCTCTCACACCAACATGACAATAATATATCTTATAGTTGACCTCAATGCTAGCAATGTACCCAATAGATTTGATAAGAGGGTTTGAACTAATAGGATTTCATTATGAATCAACCTTGTATACAACAACATTACAAGTGAAATACTTAGTGAGATTTTCATAATTTGAATCCAAAATCTTTTGATAAATGTCGACAATTAAGGACGCAATTTCTCAAACTTCTCAAACAAAATACAAAGTTGACATTGGTTAATGCAAAACTTCTCACTTATTGAAATCTCAAAAGAACTCAATTTTAGCAAACCAACTTGTTTAATAATCAATCTTTGGTTAATAGCCAATTTTTTTATGTCATCATCAATTGTGGATGTTAGAAAACATGAAAATCAATAATTCAACATCTCTTTAGATGGACACTATTGAGCATTTGCAACTATACTCCCTTTGTTGGTATTGACAAAGAAAAGATGTTTAAGTAACTTAAAATGTAACAAATGGAATCAAACCAATGAAGAATGATGTTACTTTTGATGTAGCACCTCCTTACATTGTATTTTTGGAAGGATACATTTATGAAAGTTTATTATTTATGAAATTTGGTTGTAGGGGAGGAGAGAGGAATGGATAGCAATTTCACATAGTAAGGGATGTGATCATAGAACTTTTCTTCACAAGTGTCACTTGAGAGGAGTACTATAATATTAGATATGGAAAGGATTTTGATTTCTATTTGGTGAATCAAAATCCTAGCAATTAGAGGAGTACATGTTTTCCATATCTAATTTTTAATTAGCCAAATAGATGGATCATCATTCTTCACATTAAATATAAAGGGAAAAATACATTCATGGAATACATGGACTTTAAAATGACACATAAAGAAGGTGAATAATAACACTGCAAAGGATGTAATCCCAATTTCCTTTGTAGAATTTGCAAAGGATGTAACCTAACTCATTTATGCCCTGCTATTGTCGTGGTACGAGACGCGTTATCCTTGTCTGATGGCCCTTTAGGTTCCGAGTCATCTTTGGTTTCCCAACCATCTAATCCATCTTTTATTAATGAAGTGGTCATGCCTATGCAACCTTTGGTCGACACCACTCTTGTTTTGGGGGGGGATGTGTCTCTTGACCATGTTATCTCACATCCTATTCAATGAGTGGACCTGCCGATGCAATCTTCGACCGACACCACTCATGTTTTGAGGGGTGATGCATCTCTTAACCAAGTTGTCTCACATCCTATTCAGTGAGCGGTCGTGCCGATGCAATATTTGGCCGACACTACTCTTGTTTTGAGGGGTGATGTGTCTCTTGATTATGTTTTCTCGCATCATATTGAACTAGTGGTTGAGGAAGTGATCACGCCGATGTAATTTTCGATCGATCCCACTCTCCCATTGGAGAGTGACAAATCTAAGGAAGTGAAATCGTCGATGCAATCTTCGGCCAATCCCACTCTCCTTTTGGGGAGTGATGCGTCTTTGACCATGTCCTTAACATTTTCAGTTATGTACCTTCTAAACAAGGGGGAATTCCACTCTCTCCAAGTATGCTCCCTCTAAGTCCTAGGATGGTTTCCTTTGATTGGAATGATCTTGTATAGCCTCACCTTCCTTCCTCTACACCCTTCTAGATAATGGGAGTTCGTTGATATAATGTATATGAAGGATCCTTTGAAATTATTTTATCCTCCTTGGATTTGAAAGTTTTTGGTTCTATGAAGATTGTGTCAGCTACCAGTGAGTTGTTGGCTTTCGACAGAAGACCTACATGGAAGCCTTGGTCTCCCCCTATGGGCCAGAGTAATTTGGCATTTCCTCTTGAGTCTGATTTTTTTGTTTGTGAGACCTTGAGCCCTAGTATTTGTGAGCTTTTGAACCCTAGTTTCATGGATGTTGAGTTTCCTTCATATGAGGCTATCCTTGAAGCTATGATTTTAGATTTTTGACCTATTCATGAACTGGAAACTTTACAAGTTGATTACCAAAAAATCCCTTGGCCTGGGCCTAGAAATGGGCCCTACCTGGAGAACGACTATTCATAAGCCACAAGGTTGTGTGATCCTTTATACATATTGTACTTTTAGGTTTTCTTGTTTTCAAGTTTTGTATCTCTTAACACATGTTTTATCAAAGGTTTATATATTAGACTTATTAACTTCTTTGTTAGTGTTTTTTGTATTATATACAGAACTTTGAAGACATTTTTTTTGGTACGTTTCTTTATGTCGATCAATTTTGATAGATCATGATCTTGAAATTGGAATATAGGTTAGATTTTCCCCTTCATGCATTTTTGAATTATATGTTTCTTGATTTGTTTGGCCTTAGGATTGACCCCACTGAGTTGCAACACATAACCTTCTTTGTTTTTTAGAACTGTTGTAATTCACGTGGTAGAGCCTATCTTCCATGCGTGTCCTAGATTATATCCCCTTTACATTTTGGTGCCCATGCTGTAAGTTTTCTATTAGGCTCGGGGGTCTTGTTTAGCCGCACCATGACATTGTGTTTGAACTTCATTCTTATTACTCAATCTCATTCTGACCCCTACCTATGGGACTCCCCCCATTATGTTTTGCTCAAAACAACATCCTAGAGTCTTCGTTAAGATCTTTTCAGACTACTTAAACACGAAAATATTGTCGAGTGAACTTGTCTCTTTCACACTCTTTAAATGGATTTGAAAGGACATCTATTTTGGTATAAGTTTAAACCTTTTCTCAACCAAATAGACTACTTACAAAAAAATAATACTCTAGTCACCATTGGATAGAAGAGTTCTCCTGGGTATATTTTTATACTTTTTCGGGCCTAGGGGACTAAATCTACGAAAAATGACACTTTCGAGTTAAGTTGTAATTGCATCCTATTATCTTTCTTGCATTGTTTAGCCTAGTTTTGAATCCTTCTTTCTCGTTATAATCCTTTTCCCCCAACAATTCTTAGCCTTATCCAAGAAATGCCTTCCATATATCCTTTTCAACTTGACAAACCTTTACCCATAGAGGAAAAATCGCCCCGAGTGTCCATGTCCCGCATGCACTTCCCTACATTGAGAATAGGTATGCTCTGCTACTTGGAACTAGTTTCTTACTCGTGACACTCGTTTCCTCTCCTGGATTGTAACATTCATTTTACCATGAAAAAAAAAGACGGGCGCGAAAAGAATATTATCTCCCATCAGTAGCAGTTGTATCACCTTTCAACAAGAGAACAAATTCTTGAGTCCATCCAAGTTTTGGGATTAACATGGCCTTAGGAAGATGAAATCATTACTTAGATTCTACTCCTCCAACTTGTTACTCTTCCAGTCCCTATGGAGAGTTTGTTGATGCCTCCTGTGTCACAAAATTTTGTCAATGATCAATGTTAAGTCTATGTTGTTTGATTTATTCATCTGTCTCATGCTCTTGTTAAAAGGAAGTCTAATCATGTGTTGTCCATTTATCAAAACTCTTGACTTTGCATGTCGGTCATCCTCTTACAAGTGAACCTAAGAATCACATGAAGTTGTTGTCCTACCTTGCATCATGTGCCTACTTTCATCATTGGTAGCTGACCTTGAACCTAGCATATGGCATCTCTCCATTGGTCACTGAATGGGGGGTTTCCCTTGTGTTCAACGACAAGAAATATATCCACACACTGGGATTCATGCAATGTCTTGGATTCCATTAGACCCTATTGGTGGTTTCCTCGCCTTTGTCGAAAGTTTTCATTATTGGCTGCTAGTTAGAGGGTCTATTTCGTGTACTACTTTCATCTGGTGCTTGCAAGAGAGCACATGGTTGTTGGTTTGTAAACATCCTATTTGTATGGGCTCTTCTTGATCATCAAGCTATTTCTTTGCACCTTGCGTTGAATGATGAGAGATTCCTTAATGCTCTCTTTTCAGAGGGTCTCTTTCCATCAACTTCAACTCATCTATTCTGGAATTGAGATCTAGATTTATATGATTACCTAAAGGCTTGCAGTCAAATGTGGCAGGTTCTCCTACCATTGATAGTTGGGAATACATTAATGTCTCTTGATCGATGGATTCTTCAAGTGTTTGAACTCAACACCCTTATTCACACTTGTGGAATGTACTCGATGCCTTGACACCTATTTTCATTATTGGTGGGTTGTCTCCCTTTTATTAATGGTATACCTCAATGTCCGGTAATCAAACAAAATCTCATTGTGTTCGACTTCAACTCCTTTATTCACATGATGTAGATTTTCACCCTCGACCGATAGTGTAGAAGACCTCTAGTTCATTGTAGAAAGATCTCATAACTGTTGTTGTCTTTCATCGGACCAATACCTATATGACTCCAGTGATCATGGAAGATCATATTGTACTCCATTGTATACATATATCTTCAGTTGAATTTGAGACCGGACTCCACTGTGCCTTGTTCATGACTATGATAGCCTGTGGAATGTGTCCACTTTATATTTCCTATTCATGGCCATGAACAATTATTTGATATATATTCACATGGATCTACAGTGCAATCCATATTGGCAGCCATGTGTATAGAGTCAATATGAATTGTAATATTCTCATGAGTAACTATTTTTTCCAGTTATGTCCTCATTACTCCACTTCTGGGAATTATGATGTATATTTTCCATCGCATTTTATCCTCTGACCTCACACATTAGGGGGCATCTATTTTAGATTTTTTCCATACTTCATTCATATTTCTTTCATGGCCTTCCATTTCCCTCTGAAGACTCAAGTTCTCGCATTTTGCTCACTTCGGAGTAAAAAATTCAAAGCTTTTCACATATACACAGGTCATAAATAGAAAACTTGCCCATTTCTTTGGACCATTCTATTTTATTTTATTTTACTAGAGTGCTAATTCCCTAGACAAAGCCCCATGATAATCATTAATCCCCATATAAAGTTGAGTTGTTTTATTTATATTGTTATATTAGCATTGTCAATTAGACCTTTCAATTGTAATTGCACCCTTTGTCTCCTATATATATACCACGAAGACCTACTTAGGATCATATCATCTTGTATTTTTCATTGTATGTATTGTAAAAGGAGGTTTTCCCCTTGAAGTGGATTGTTCATTGAATATTTTTTGGAGTCTATGTTACGAGGAAAATCTCTATGGCAAGGAGTAAACCACAACAGACAGAACACCACCCAGAAATCAACTCTAAACTAAAGTATGCGAGATAAATATAAATGCTGACCAGAGAAGGATAAGAGCCTACCTCATCCGGACGTCCGAAGAAGACCACAACTGAGCTCACGACCGAAATCTTGATCTCTGCAACTTGTCCTCAACAATCAAGATATACAATCATATAAAAATTACATAGAATGTTAGCATATAAACTAACATAATCCATTAACATGCATAAAAAATATGCCCATGGAAAGTAATGTAAATATTTGCGACGTATAATTGGACAAGAAAATAGTATTTCTATTAATGTAATCAACATAAGTAAATAGGTGACAAACTTCTGTAACTGCACATATCGGAACCGAGAAACTAAGTCCCTCCAGCTGGGCCTTCACCACTTCAATCATCCACAAAGGAAAGCTCACAAGTAGTAGGAGAAATTGAGTTTCTCCTTCTCAATATAGGAAGAGATTGGGGGATGAACACAAAAAGTTCACGATTTCAAGGACAAAGGGATGCAGACTCAATGTGAAGTGAAACTTCTCTAGAGTTTCTCTGCTCTCAATGATGTGTCTCTCCAAGGCTTGCATATGGCTCAATTTATAGCCTCCAAATGGAATTGAAGGGTCAATTAAGAGAGTTTCCAGTATATGAAAGGTCAAGAATCATGGATCTCGTGACATGGTGTGGAAACCTAGCATATTTTTAAATTTTTGTGCACAAAACCCAATGTATGCAGGATGTAATGGAGCAACATTTGTATATGCAAGTTGTGTAACTGTGACCCACGTTTATGTGCAAAACATTGAATTTTTTACTCTAGAGTGAGAAAAAAGGGGGAACTTGAGTCTGTAGAGGGAAATGGAAGGCCATCAAAGAAAGATGCATGGAGTGTGGCAAAAATTGCTATAACCTATTATTTGGTTTCAAAGCATATGATCCTAGGGTTTTTCTCCTTCAATCAAGACATTTTGTAGTTTTCTCTATAAAAAAAAAATCTTTTTTCTGGGATGCTTTAAGATAGAGAAATTTTGAGGCTATGAGAATACATATTGAGGTACTTGTGGTAAAAATTTCAAGTACTAGTTTATTATAATTTCTAAGATTTGACTAGTCTTGAAATCAGTTTCATACAAGTCATTTTGAAAATTTTGATATAACGCTTTTTTCAGTAAGGTTTCATACTATGAAATTTTCAGGATACTATGGAGACATATCGAAGTATGTCTGATAAAAGTTATAGTTATTGAATCACTATACTATCTGAGATATATCTTATGGAATTTAGGGTTGGTGACTAGTCTTATAATAGTTTCAAACGCGTCATCTTGGAATTATTTTCACTATAACATTTTCTTGGCAAGGTTCCAGACTATGGAATTTTTTGAATCTTGAGGATATATAGTGAAGGACTTGTGGTAAAATTCCATGGTTTTTATTTTTTTTACTTTCTGAGATATATGATGTATAAATTAGGGTTATTTGACTAGACCTAAAATTAGTCTCAAACAAGTGTTAATGGTAGAAGTGACATATATGAAACTTGGTAATTCCAATTTGAGTGCCACCAATTCCTTTGGAAAGACAACATATCATAATATTGCAAGTAAAAATTTCACAATCAGATATGAAATATTGGACATGTGACATTCCATACAAGTTCAATATCTAGAAAGGGATTCACCTATAACATAGTCACCACACTTAACATTATGGGAATCAAACATTCCCATATGCATCTCTTCCACTTCATCTAGAGTGACATTATATCCTTGAAACTCCATTGCTTCAAGACAACTCTCTTTTGCTATAATAATGCTCTCTTTTGCAACATCACCCTCTGCTACAACACCACTCAACATTACAATATCCCTCCCTTACTTTCCACCGCAATACTACTCATCTCTGCAACACTTTTTCTTTTTACAACATCACCCATATATACATCAATGTCTTTGCTTTGGACTCACGCTCTCTTAGGAAGAGTGCTACTCTCTACTACTTCTTGAGTTTCCTTCACAAACTCCTTTACCTTAATCTTTTCCTTGTATTTTTTTCTACAAACCACTCTCCAGTCTCTTTTTGCATGATATCATGCATTTCACTTACACTTCCTCATTAGTTTCCCCAACAAGATGCACCTCACTAGCACACTCAACATTCTCTGTTGATACCGAGAGGGGGGTGAATCAATATCAAGTACAATTTAAAACCTTTTTCAACTTATA
>SNQJ01S0037012.1:0-25619 GCA_010110895.2 Picea sitchensis
GTAAGTAAATAGACATTTTAACCTAACATAAATCATATAATGAGAATCTTAAATTTGAAATCTATATCAAATAAATTTATTTTAATTATATTTTTTTGATATTTAAAAAAATTTAATTAACATAAATATAAACATACACATATTTATAAAATTTAATTAATATTTAATATTTTTATTAAAAAAATTTATTCATTATATTAATATACCATATAAGTTTCTATAATCCCTATTTTAAAAACTCTTTTCAAGAGATAATAATCTTCAGAACATTAATATTTATTCAAAAATATTTTATAACATTAATATTTATTCAAAAATATTTTATAAATATAATATTTTTTTCCAATAAGAATGTTTTTTATCAAAATGATGAAAAAAAGCAAGGTCTGTCTTCATCAATTCCCTAGCATCAGCTCCTCCTCTTCCTCTTGCTTCGAAAAAAAGTTATAATTATATTAACTTTAACTTCGCACGGTCGTTTTGCTCTTTACCATAGGTGTATGATAAATTATTTACATTCCTATTATCATTTTCATAGTTTTATGATGAGAAGAATTATACTATTTCCATATTTCTGTCAATTACTTTAAGAGAATACATAAATATTCAAAGAGAGTTTATGTCTGCTGGCATTTCGGTCCTATTCACATAGACTTGACAAAGCACTTTTCCGCAAATAAGGCCACTTTTGTGATTGATTATGTCATTTTTGGCATCAAGTGAGTTCAAAATTTTGGAAGAATTTAAAAATACAAAGAAAACCATGCAGGTTGCAAAAATGGTTGGGAGGTAAACTAGCACTAACTAGACAATTGCAAGTATTTAGAAAGAGGATCCAAGAATCATATAAGAGACAACAAAGTTATGAAATCAAAGCAAGTATTTCTAAATTCGAGAATGAAGGAGAATAAGAAAAAATAGAAGAATATGTTGCGGAAAAACTTATAAAATAACTGAAAAGTAAGAGGGAAAAAAAGTTAAGTTTTTAATTACGATGCAAGTTTGAAGTTAAAGATGTTGATCCATTAGTTTGATGAAATGGAGAGGCCATTTGAATTTGAGAAGATAAAAGACTTAGATAAAATGAAGTTTGAGACTACCAAGTTAAAAGTACATTTTCCAATAAGGTAGGATTTTGTGCAACTCCAGAGAAAATTTGGAAGGACAAGGAGCAATTTTAAGTAGAGTAAAATTGTCTTATAATCTTTTTTTTTTTTACTAATAAATTATAAACAAGTGTTGTTCAAACAATTGTATAACCTCAAATAGAAAGAATAGGGTGTTTAAGAATATGTAAAAGAATTATATAACAATTAATTGGACAATAAAAAAGATGCCAACCAAAGAATTTTTAGGTAATATGTTAATGGGTTAAAGTTTACAGTTCAAGATGTGATGTGTTTACTTAAGATTTATTCAATGGAATAAGTCACTCAATTAGTACTTTGAAGGTAGAGGATACATTAGTGCATAAGGATAGCAGTGGTTTTTTTAAACGAAGAGGTGGTCATGGTAGAAATGTGCTAAGTTTGATATGGTCACAAATAGTAGAATACATTGTTGATGATTTGGTAGCAAATTATGGTCGCCCCAACAATATGGTTAAGAGACTTAAGTTTGTTTGAGGTATAAAGGTATGAAAATAATTGTATTTGCTGGTAAGACTATTCTATATGGATATTACAAGTTGCTCCATTTCTGGTGATATGTGAAATGTCACATAAATCCTCACGGTTAGAGATTTATGGTCATGTGAAGTTGGAGAAACCTCATGAATTATCTAGCAGCCCCTAGAGGGTCAAAGAAGTCAATTTATTCTAGAAGATCCTAGAAGAAGTTCACTGGTTTACTAGTCAAAGTGGTTGTAACTAGGATTTAATCACGAGTTAAGTTGTTGTAAAAAGAAAATAATTAAAAATAAATTAGTTGCAACTAGAAGTGGAGAGATTACTATTTGTGGATAAAGTGATTGTAAATGGACAAAGTGGTTAGAAGTGGGTTATACTTAAAATAAGAAAGTTGGGTAAAGTTAGTTAGAATATAACCCTTTAAGGAAGCAACTTGGAGAGTATAAATAAGAGAGCAATGGTCTCGGAGTTGCAGAATTACTAGAAAAAAAAACCTAGTATTTTAGGTGTACGTGGGTTGCAGTGGAGAAAGTTGTGTACATATGCAGAATGCAGTGGATTAGGGCACATACATATGTAGGGTGAAGAAGAAGAGGTCGCATACAATTGGAAAAAACCATGAAAGCTTAAGTAGATGAAGATATCAAGTTTCTAGAGTTTGAAATCAAGCTTCGAGGAAGCCCTACAATGATCAGGTACAACAGATCTATCTATAGATTCAAAAGGTATGTCATATTCTTATGTGTAGTTGGATATTGTTATCTACATGTGATATAGCTATGGAAAATTGAGGATTTTCCCTAGAGAGGTTGTTGGTTATATGACACTTATGGTATGAGATAGATCTACATAAATACAACACTAGTATGTCTAATATTAACCATTGGTACATCTTGTTGGTTTGAGTGTTGAAGCATATCTTGTATTTCTTGGTACATGGTTGAGGGTTTTGGTTGTGATGTGTTTGTGAAGTTGTTGGTGTAGTTTGAGGCTGCATATCAGTGAGGGTTTGATGTCTAGTCCATGTGAGGTTTATTACACATGACATGATTGTATACACATGTATGGCACATGACAAGAGAGATATAGATGCACTTGGTTAAAATATATGTATGATGATGTATGCATAGGGCACAACTAAAGATTGGGCACAGTGATGGGTTACAAGTTGATGTGACAGAGACAACAAAGTGTCTAAGTTTAAGAAAGGTGAAAACCCTATCTTTATGAAGGTGTACGCAGGTCGTAGTATAGACATGTCGTGCACATACATAGGCTGTAGTATAGACATGCCATGTACATACGCAGGATGCAGTATAGACAGGTTATGTATCTGTTGGTATTTTATTGGTACATGATGATTAATGGTACAAGTTGATCACACGTTATTGGTACAGGTTGGTTATAGTTTTTTTACACAGATTGGTACAAATTTATAGTGGTATATCTCATAGCGATAGTGTGGTAGTGGTTTCATCATCTATTTGACACTTATATTTCAAGTCGGCATGACGAGGAAAGGATAGGTGGTTATATCCACCTTCTCGTTGTAGAGAGAGAACATAGGAGGTTGTATCCTCCTTTTGGTTGGAGCCATAAAATTGAAGCTTTGAAGCTTCCCTCATGTTGTAGCCTGAAAATTTAGGGGGTTGGAGCCTCCTTCTAGTTGCAGTTGGGAAAAAAGGAAGTTGGTGCTTCCAATGCATGTAATTCTTAAAGACATCTAAGAAAAAATATTTCATGGTTTTCTCCCATATTGGGTTTGAACGTAAAAATATTGGTGTACTGTGTATATGTGTGATTTCTCATTGTTCATAGTTTATTTATTCTCCACTTGTTGAATGATATTGGTAAATTGATCATAAATATAACAACACTTATATATTGTGGTTAAAAAGGATTATAAAGCTCTATTATTGATTCACCCCTCCCTCTTAGTAATCCAACAAATTGTATCAGAGCAGGTCCTTCAAGAAATAATTTATCCACTAGAAGGAGATCATGGATCACACTAGAGTTGGGATACAACAATTTAATGGTGAGAAATAAGCACTCCGGAGGAATAAATATAGACATACATACAAACACAGGGATTCAATGTCTAGAAATCAATGGTGGATGGATACAAAGCACCATCTACTCCCCTAATAGACAAGGATGCAAATAAATGTAACACCCCTGTTTCCCCCATCTTGTAATTAATCATTAATCAGAATCACCATGTTGTGGCATGAGAACAATGTAAATGTATTATGGTTTAAACTGCCAATGACTGTGGGGTGAAACCTTGAAGTAATGGCCATGATATCACTAGAGGAAAGAGTGAGGAAATTGTAGAGAGAGTTCATTAGTTCAAATGACCCAAATTCCCTTTTTGTTGAGATAATAAGCCTCATCTGGATCCCAAGGGAAGGAATTAGTTAATGAAGTAAGGACTGGTGGTTGAATACCCAATCAACCCCATGAATGAAAGGATGGTCTGACTGAATAATGTCAGCCCAAAGTACCGTAGGGTCTAGCAGACCAGGCTAACTTGAGTTCCCTTCTAGCAGAAGGAAACATGATAGGTCGAGAACCATACTGGGAAAAGATATACAAAAAGTGGAGACAAGGAAAAACATGGATAGACAGAGAGGAGAACGTGTGGAGCTCTTTAGTGGATGATGAGCAGAAGGTCAAGAGCTTGATGTTGAGTGAGCATCTGATAAACCTCACCAAGGCCATGACAATGAAAGAGATCTCTAAGAGTTTTCAACAAACAAAACCCACATAGAAGCTGAAACAGAGAAAGAATCCCTGAGAAGCTGCGAGAGTTCCCTGGTGATATCATGGCTTGGCATGGGGGTGGCTAGAGTGCTAAGAGTGAATGCCTTCGAGCCTATGGTTGGGTGGAGAATAAAACACCCACAATCAGTCAGTTGGTGATCGACTGTAATAGATAAGTATTTTTAAGACGGTATTCTAGAATTGAAATGAATGATTTGATTATCTATAAATGTGATAACTTATGCCTTGCGTGAAATGGATGATAATGTTGTTTATCATCCTTATGTAAAATGTTGTGTTTGATTTGGTGGTATTTTGTTTGGATGTTCTATCTTTGTGACTCTGGTGGTGTAGCTGACCGAATATTTTGAGATGGGGTTAACTAGAATGCTTAAGCCGAATATTTTGTGACTCTGGTGGTGTAGCTGATCCCTTGAATTTCTCCTTCACGGGAATACTGAGTTCGAATTTTGTGGAAGGAGGGTACTTCCTTCAGATCTTTCACCTCTCTGACCAAGGGCTCATTCCCATGGCCTTGAAAAATTCCCGACCAAGATTCAAGCGTGTAACCACAAGAATCTTTAGAGATCCCAAGTGACCAAGGTTTGTGAACCTCACATTAGATTGAAAGGAGATAATTTATTATTATCTTCGAAACTTTGAGAATTCGAAGCTATGGGACAAAAGACTTCACAACCATCGAAACTATCGAATGTTGAATAGTTGAAGTTAACCTGGGCCGTAGATCTGAGGATGCCCGGGAACTATCCCAATCGTCGAATCTACAATGTATTCAACCTGACATTGACCACTTCGGGAGAACAAAGGTTTTGTAACACCAAAACCGCCAAAGGTCGAAGTCACGAAGTAATGTGGACCGTGGATCTAAGAATTGTTTGGGATCCCTCTCGACTGTTCAATCGTGGGGATAACCATATTACATCGAGATCACATGGGGGTATACTTTTCGAGTGACAACGTTTGTAGGTGTCCCTATAGGAGTGGCACAATAATGGGACCTGTTAGCACTAAAAAATGCACCATCAAAGTTTTAAGCGCCTTCATAAATTTTGTGTTAGATTTATCAATTCCTTAGTCCTTTTCCTATGGTCATAGCCTCCCAATTTGTCATTGAGCCTTGACAATTTCCCATTATTCCCTTTGGCCAAAGGTGGTGTGTGCTCAAGTGTCCTAAGTCAAACCTATCCTATGTACCAAATCTAATGCATATACCAAAGCCCATATCCATGCAGACATTAAAGAGAAAGCTTATGCGAATGGAGACTTTCCTAAAACAAAGGAGGTGTGTTACCGAATTTGCATATTTATTTCAAAGATGGTGCTACAGAATCGTCTATATAGTATGTTCTGCGATTTTTCTACCTTATATGCTACGAAAAATCCTAATATGAACTTAACAGTTGATCTAGGTGGATATCGATGGCCACCCACCTTTTCCAGCTGGATCAAAACAATTTTCTGACAATTTTGGCTATTTACTATTTTTAGTAGTTTTAACTTCTGGGGCCATTTTGAGGGCCTAAATGAAGGTTTCTCAGGATCGAACTTCTTAGTTATATACAAAGGAATGATTGATCCTCAAAAATGAATCTCCTCGATGATACCTTTCCAACGAGATATCATATGCCTAAAACGAAGATCGTATGCAAAAGTTACGACCCCAGGAAGTTGATATACTAACTTACCCAGATAGGGCCCACATGACTTTTGGCACTTCATCTCCTAGGGTTAGGTTTTTGGATTTCTATGGTTTTTGAAATTCCTGTTTATTGTAGAAAAGGCCTTCAAATCCTCACTGTAATCATCTTCTTGCGAATGAGTGCAACCGTCAAATCTCTTCTCAGAGATAAGTTGCCACCATTCTAGCAAGCTTGTTTCCATTGCATTTTACAGTTTCAGCTTTTTCCTTATCGAATAGAAAACCAATTTTACTGTATCTCTGTTATTTTGTGTTAAGAACCTATTAATATTCTGTATTCATTTTGTTATGATCATAAAATCTGGATCAACAGTGGCGCTACTAAATCTACATAATTGTTTTGATGATGGGCACTACCAATTCCACAGAGGCTATTTGAGGTGTGGTGCTACACTATGGAATTGCACAACAGGATCAATGCTATGTAAACTACAGGGTTGTTTTGGATCGGCGCTATGAAATGTGTAGAGTTATTTTGCAAGGATGCTTCTGGAAGTTTTGAGTGACTAACTTAAAACTTGGATTATGAACAAATTGGAAGGTATTTTTGAAAAACAGAGGAATGTTTTGTTCATCACATGCCAAATAACAAAAACCTCTCTCAATTTTGAAAAATGTGTTATTTTTAGAGAGATATTAGACATAGAAGTGGTGCTACAAAATGTGCAAAACTATTTTACAATGGCGCTACGTAATTTCCTGTAGCGGTTACGGTTTGGATATTCCCCTTCTTGGGGGTTGCCACCTATCAAGGAGGATTCGAATGGCTTCTCAAGGATCATTTAGATGTCAAGGGACACCTAAACCTAAGTTTTAGCTCCATCAAAGACCTCATGCAGTGAGGTGGAAATAATTTATTAATGACTTCCAACCATTTCCTGAAATTTAGCAATTTGTTGGATTTCTGTCTCTTTGATTTTTTGCCACCTATCTCCAAGGCTTAGAATATAATGGAGGATATGGGATTCAACCTCCTAAGTATATTTGGATGTTTTTTTCTATTTAAGGAAGGAGAGAGCTCTTGGAGAGGGTTGGAATGGTTGAGTTGGGACTCCATTATTGTAATATTTTTTACTAATACTGGTTCTCTAGTTATGTACTGGACTTGAGAATTTTTTATTAATAGAAGTTAGTTTCTCTTATATCATATTGATTCCTCTTATGATGAAGTTTTCATGATTGGAATATCCACACGAGATTTTTATATTTTTGTTATGATGAATGTTAGATTATAATACTGCTATGATGTTCTTTAGTTTTTTTTAAACTTTGAATTCAAGAAGATCTTCTGTTTTGAGTTTTTCCTCCTTAGGCTGCTTGAAGACCTTATGTCAATTGCATACCTTTACACATCCCTCACTAAGTCTTCCTCCTATTCACTTTTACTCTCTTCACTTATTGAATTTGATCAAGACCCCAATTTCTTGTGCATGCTAATCCAGATTTCTGAGTTTAAAACATTATTATTCCGAGTCTTGTCCATTTGACCTTTAAACACTCATTCACATTTACATATACTTTGATGGGTACTTGGATTATCCTCATTGCAATCTAAGGCTGATTCTCAGTGCTGACATAAATGGCGTCGTTGCCAGGGATGAATTTGAGCAGATTAAAGAGCTCCTCGGGAAGAACGACATAGATCCATATCTTGATGGTAGACAAAGAGGGATACAAAAAATTGACTGTAATCATCTACTTGGTGACTCCACCATTAGAGACTCCATTAGGGAGGATAATCTTGATAGAAATATGAAGGGGTGGAAGTGTAAAAACAGGTATCAGTTCATTAATTTTCTACATGTACTCATGTTCTTCTTTATCATCTCTTTCCTATATTTTCCTTTACATATAAAGATAATCATCTTGTGCTTTGTTTATTCATATGATCATCAACCTTCGTTTACAAATTCATCCTTGGAAGAAGAATATTCACCTTCTACCTATGTTGTAGATGTTAATCTTGTATCCTCACCTCAGTCTATTCATAACGATGAAATTTGTATTGAAATCTCTCCCGAAATTGATTAGCCATGTAACCTTGAGAGTGATGAAGTTGATTCAAAGCCTTCATAGATCTCATCACCTTTTGATATTTCGGCTGAGTCTTTCCATCAGCTTGTTAAACCTCATATTCAGCCCACTAGTTTTCAAATTAGAATCAAAGACAAGATGTTCAAACCTTTAACACTACCATATTACCTTCATCCTTTAAAATATCCATGATCCAGTTGATCAGGATATCTACTATGGATCTACTGTTCTGTCTCATAGATCTGATACACTGGGGGTTTCTTGATGCATTTTATCTTCACATCTGATACTTTGAGGGTTTATGGATGCGTTTTAGTTATGATATTGAGATGTTATGTGGATTTTGCATGTGCATGTTATATGTTATTGTTTAAATATTATATATATGATGCATGCAGAAATAAGGAAAATCAACCACCCAATAATATGTATTAAGAGATTCAATCATGGAAATACAATGAAATACTGGAAATATAGAAGATACTCTTCAGTTAGATCTCATGAATCATCACTAGAATACAAGAAAATAATATTAAATACCCATGATCAGAAGATGAAGGAAAATTTGATGCATGCACGGAAAAATCGACCAAACTCAGCAGTTTCAAAGAAGCACGTTAACCGCTACAAACTAGAAAACTCGTCTGGAAGGTTATACCCATCCAAATGAGCTAGAAATTGTCCCAATAGAAGCACCCTGGCATCTAGAATGATATTGGTGACTTTCGGATGATAGATCTGGCCTCTGATGCTCCAGATCTCGTCCCCCAGGGGTCTGTGCACCTCCTGGCTCTCTGGATGTGCCCCAAATGATTCCACCAGTAGGATTGACTGCTATAGGACTCAAAACGATCACCTCACCAAATGTGGAACTGGGTCAGAAGGGTTTCCCCAGATATTATCTTATGCTACGTCTATAACCCCAACTTTCCTTCCAAAAGAGTTGTGCCCTAAATGGATGAATGATGCGATCTGAAGGATTTTACCATCTCAATTTGATGGAAAGTGGCTCAATCTATGCGCCCTAGATGGATGTCAACTGGGTTGGAAGGAAACTACAATCTAAGCTTTGATATCGTGTAGCTACACAAACCCTTTATCTGACTTGCACCCCCACTAGCTGAGTTGCGCAACACTGATAACTAGATACTCCTGAATAGCAAGGTGAAATACCTAGATGGTATCTCTGATGGGCTAGGGTGTGTCTCTCAACACCAAAACCTATCAATGGTGGTGGTTTCCTCCAGAAATCCAAAAAACAGTAGAAGTTGAATCTCTTCCTCCTCTCGGAACTCTCAACATCAAATCATAACAATGTATAATGAGGAATTAGGTCAAATTCCTCCTTTCATACCCTTCTCAAGATAATTCACCATTGACCTCACTTAACCTAGGCACTTTTCCTCCTAAGGTGAATAATTAATTAATTAAGTCCCCCTTTAGCACCTTTTCATTCTAATTTTTTGTTGACTTAGGCTTAAGTGACTTTTCCTAAGATTTTTGGCTTAATTCATTGTTTAGCCACCAAATCACCCTTATTTATCCATCTTGTTCTCTGTTTGAGACTGACTATAGTCTATGGGAACACATAGACTACTAAGTCACTCCTTGATGGCCTACTCTTGGGAATGAGACATCACAATCCTCCCTTCCTAAGATTGCTTATCCTCAACCAACATCAATCTTGGGTACTGCAAAATATGCTCTCCCTCCCATGTGGCATCCTCCCTTGGAAGAGCCCTCCATCTAACCAAGCACTCCCTGATGACCCTATTCCTCAACCTGCTATCTCTCTGCTCGAGCACCTCCTATGACACTAACTCCAATTGGCCCTCCTCATCAAAGGGTGGAAGCTCCTCTGAAGTGTTGATCTATTGTCCCACTACCCTTTTAAGGCAAGAAACATGAAAGACATTATGTATATTGCTACCCTCTGGTAGCTCTATCTCGTATGCCACCTCGCCTACTCTCCTAATGACTCTGTATGGCCCATAAAATATCGGTTTCAATTTATCTACTCCACTCCTCTTCAAGGAGGACTATCGATATGGTTGTAATCGTAGAAAACCAAGTCCCCAACCTCGAAACTGCACTTAACCCTCTGCCTATTTGCATAGATCTTTTGTTGATTCTTTGTTTCCTGTAATTTTTCCTTTATTGCTCGCAAAATCCTTTGGCTCTCCTTCACCCAATCTTTGGCCACTGGGACCTTGATATCCCCAAATACAGTCTCCACAAAAGTGGGTGCACCGTATTCATACAATTCTCTAAATGGTGACATCCTGAGAGACATATGGTGTGTCGTGTTGTAACAATACTCACCCATGTGCAACCACCTCACCCATGTGCATTTTTTTCCTCCAACATAGTTCCTCAGATACCTCTCCAACCATTTGTTGACAATCTCTGTCTATCCATATGTCTGTGGGTGGTAGCTAGTACTCATGTCTAGCTATGTGACTATCAACCGAAAAATCTACTGCCAAAATGTGTTGATGAAGCACCCATCTCTATCACTGACTATCTGATTGGGTAGGCCATGCAATTTGAATACCTCTCTGAAAAATAACTCTACTACCCATATGGCCTTGTAGTCCACAAGTATGGAAAATAAATGTGGAAATTTGGTCATCCTGTCGACCACTACAAATATATAGTCCCTACCCTGCATGCGAGGGAGGCCTGTAATGAAATCCATAGAAATGCTCTCCCATTTCTGCTCTAGAATGGGTAGAGGTTGTAGTAACCCTACTGGGTGTGTCTTCTTTGACTTGCTTTGCTGACAAGTCATGCACTTCTAGATGTTCTTCAGGTCATCATCCTTGAGACCCTTCCACGAGAATCTCTCCATGATATGCCTGTAAGTTTTGAAATAGCACTGGTGCCCTATTGCAGGTGAATCATAGCACACTTTCAGAATCTTGCCCTTTAAGGTAGATTCTGGAACTAAGTAGATCCGATCTTTGTATAAAATGATGCCATCTAGGAACAGGTATCTATCGTCAACCACATATCCATCCATCACCTCACAAGAAAATTTGTTTTTGGAATATTCCACCAACAAGTGTGCTTTCCAATCCATGAAAATGTCCATCATCGAAGACCCTGGTGGCCTCCTAGACAAGGCATATGCCATGAAATTCCTTTTTCCCTTGACATAATCGATGTCAAATTCAAAGGATTAGATCTTCGAAACCCACTTCTGTTGTCTCTCACTGAGTTCTTTCTGATATAGGAAATACTTGAGACTGTTGTGATCCGAATTCACTAGAAATCTGTTGACCACCATATACTACTTGAATTTGGTTAAGGCGTGCATAATTGCTAGAATTTCCTTGTCATAAATAGGGTAGAGTCGCTCTGACTCACTGATCTTCCTTCTCTCAAACAAAATGGGATGGCCTCCCTACATCAACACTGCTCCAATTCCCACCCCTGATGCATCACACTCCAAGACGAATGGTTTCAAGAAGTTCGGAAGGGCTAGAACATGGAATGTCCTCATAACCCCGTTCATCTTCTCAAATGTCCATTGTAACTCCTCTACGCACTGAAAGGCACCCTTTTTGGTCAAATATGTGAGTGGTTCTCCTAACTATGAAAACCCCCTAACAAACCTCATGTAATAACTACACAACCCAAAGAAGCTCCTTAACTCTGTCAAACTCCTGGGTGTTGGCCAATCCAAATGGCCATGATCTTCTCTTGATGTACCTGAACCCCCCGTGCACTGATGATGTGGCCCAAGTAAAGAAAATTTGTCATCTGAAACTCACACTTGGACTCTTTGGCATACAGTAACTCTGCCTCCATGATGCTCAATGCCTCCTCCAAGTGCCCCATATGTTCCTGCCATGTCTTTCTATAGACCAAAATGTCATCGAAGAAAACGAAAACTGATTTCCTCAACTGCCCCCTAAATATGTGGTTCATGCAATAATGGAATGTAGTTGGTGCATTGGTTAGCCCAAATGGCATAACCAAAAACTCGAAATGGCCAAAATGGCACCAAAATGTCATCTTCTCTATGTCCTACTCTCTGATGATTATCTGATGATATCTAGAGCATAGATCAATCTTCAAGAAGAAAATTGCCCCATGCAGCTCATCATCAACACGTCAATGCGAGGGATAGGATACTTGTTTTTGATGGTTTTGTTATTCAAATATCGATAATTGATGCACATCCTCATGGTACCATCTTTCTTCAGGACTAAGACAACTGAAGAGGCGAATGGACTGCTACTAGGTCTGATGTGTCCCATTGACAGTAATTCCTTGATTGTTTTTTCTATCTCATCCTTGAACCTCTTAGGATGATGATAGGGGGGGTGATCATGGGTTTGGTCCCCTCCTCAAACTCAATGGTGTGCTCAAATCCCCTCTTTGGTGATCTCCCTGGTGGAATCAAACCAAAAACTTACTGATGTCATCCCAACAAGTTCCTAATCTCTATCTAATACTGTGGTCGACACTCGAAATCCTTTCATGTAGTGATCAAGCACTCTACGACAAATGCTTCCTCCCCATGCCTGAAGATCCTCTCCATCCTCTTGGCTGAGACTAACTTGGGTGCTCCTATCGACATGCCCCTCAGGACAACCCTCTTCCCATCACTGTCTCTAAATCCCATCTCCAAGGTTTGGTAGTTGGTGGTGATTTTACCCAAGGTGATCAATCACTAAACTCCCAAAACCACATTTTTGTCTGATAGGTCAACCACATAAAATGTATCTCTCATGGTGTAGTTTCCCAACTTAATATACAATTCTGGAACTCTGTATAGACACTCCACTGTATGGCCATCTTCTACTGTGACATAAAATCCCTCAAACTCCTCTGTCTGAAGGACCTGTCTCGATACCAATGAAGCATCGATGAAGTTGTGGGTGGCCCCACTGTCTATCAAGGCTATTTCCAGCTTCCCTTGAATAGTACCTCTGATCTGGAGGGTGTTGTACCTAGGTACACCAGAAAGGGTCGCTATGACTCCACCTTTTCTTGGTTTTCATCTGCTACCCTACTTAGGAGGCTATGGAACAACCAGTGGGTGGGCACCTATTGACATCAATGGTCTATGGGGATGCTACTCCTTTGCCTGTTCTAGATCCTCCTCTGAGTTGGTGGATCCACTTTCCTGCTCCTCCTCCTCACTGTCCACATTTTCTACGGCCATCTCAATATAGTGAATATCTCCCTTGCCCATGCACTTGTGGCCTGGGACCCAAGGATATCTGCAGTTGAAGCAAAGCTTCTTCCTCATAATCTCTTTCCTTGTCTCATCATTTGACTTCTCCTTACCCTTCCATTATGTCTGTAATGGATTTCGGTCCCGATCCTTCTGTGATACTAAGGGTTTGGAAAAGGGTTTAGTTTTTGGCACCGAGTCTACCAAATATCTAGTGCGTAGGATGGCATCCTGCAGGGTGTGAGGTCGGTATGCCTTCACTCATCCTCTCAAGGGTTCTATGATCCCTTATTTGAATAACATGATCATTCAAGTCTCAGATATATCTATCACTGCCACTAAGACCTAATGAAACTCTGAGATGAATGCCTCTACTGTGCTAGTTTATCTCAACTAGGCTAGATATTTGAAATGAATCTCTGGATCCCTCCTGTCAAATCTATCCATGAGTCTCTCTATGAACTCTTGGTAGGAGGTGATGTGAATGTGGCCCAATGTCACCATTCCATGATATCACCATTCATTTGATTCACCCTCTAAGTGTGAGGTGGAAAAATGGATGGCCTTTGTCTCGGTCATCTGGTTGAGCTTGTAGTAGGTGTCAAGATTTTGTACCCAAGCTTTGGCGGTGCATTTGGACGATTCATCAAAAGAAGGTATGGTGATTTTACCAACTTTCTAGATAAAATCAATGTTATGCCCCTGCTGTTGTTGCGGCTGTGACTCTCCTCTCTATGGATCTCTGGGGCGGTTCCTGAGTCTGAGCCCACAATACTTGACTAGGGTCATATCCTGATGGAAGTCATGGCCCAATGATGCATACTCTCTCTGATAATCTATAATGTCCTCTGCATGAGTGGGCGATATTTGTGCTATCGACATCTGTTCTGCTACCAAGGGTTCCCTCTGGAAATTGGGAAACAATGGTCAGGGAATCCTACTCGGAGAGGTGTATGTGTGAGTGGGTGACTAGGGTCTACTGCTTGCCCCTAAGTTCCCCTGTGTTGCATGTGGGGCTTGTGTGCCTGGAATGTCTACCATAGCCAATCTATCAGCCACCTGAGCCAAGGACTGAGACATGGTCTGCTAACTAGCTAACATATCACTGATAAACTGCATGAAGGTTGCCTCTGGTTCCATGGGGGCCTTACCACTGCCCTATGGTCGCTCATATCTATCACCCAGCCTCCTCTCTACTTCATTCTTGACCTCATTCTCTTCTCTTCTCTCTGATTCTCTATGTGCCTCTTCCTCTTCCTTTGAACTAGGAGGGAAAGGAGGAAAGCTAGGCCTAAGACTTCTTTCCTTGCACATGTTGTAAGTGACATATTCATCACCTACGTGCTCACGACCATCTGGGTCTTTTGTTGCACTCATAGTGTTTAATCACATGCTGGAATGAACCTGGCTCTGATACCAATGACATATCCTTGATCTAGATAATCAGGATATCTACTACAAATATAGTGTTTTGTCTCACAGATCTGATACAATGGGGGTTTCTAGATGTGTTTTATCTTCAGATATGATATTCTGGGGGTTTTTGGATGCGTTTTAGTTATGTTCTTGAGATTTTTTGTGGTTGTTTCATGTGCATGTTATATGTTATCATTTAAACAATATATATATGATGCATGCGAAAATAAGGAACATCAATCACCCAATAATATGTATTATGAGATTCAAGCATGGAAATACAAAGAAATACTAGAAATATAGAAGATAGTCTTCAGTTAGATCTCATGGATCGTCACTGGAATACAAGAAATTAACATAAAATACCCGTGATCAGAAGATGAAGGAAGATATGATGCATGCACGAATAGATCATCAAAAATCAGTGGGTTCGGAGAAGCATGGTAACCACTACAAACTGGAAAACTCATCTGGATTGTTATACCCAGTGAAATGAGCTAGAAACTATCCCAATAGAACTGCCCTGGCCTCTAGAATTATACTGGTGACTATCGGATGATGGATTTGGCTTCTAATGCTCTGGATCTTGTCCTCTAGGGGTTTGCACACCTCCTGGATCTCTGGATGTTCCCCAAATGATTCCACCAATAAAATCGGATACTATAGGACTCAAAATGATCGCCTCGCCAAATAAGGAACTGGTTTAGAAGGGTTTCCACAAATCGTCTCTAATGTTCCATCTATAACCCCAACTATCCTTCCAAAAGAGTTGCGCCCTAAATGGATTAATGACATGCTCTGAAGGATTCCACTGTCTGAATTTGATGGAAAGTGGCTCAATATATGCACCCTGGCTAGATCTCAACTGGGTTAGAAGGAAACTGCAATCCGAGCTCTAATCTTTTGTAGCTACACAAACCCTCTATCTGACTTGCACCCCCACTGGCTAAGCTACACAACAATGATAACTAGATACTCCTGAATAGCACGATGAAATACCTGGATGATATCTTCGATGGGCTAGGGTGTGCCTCTCAACACCGAAACCTATCAGTGGTGGTGGTTTCCTCTAGAAATCCACAAAACAGTAGAATTCGAATCTCTTCCTCCTCTAGGAACTCTCAACATCAAATCATAACAATGCATAATCAAGAATTAGGTCAAATTCCTCTCTTTATATCCTTCCCAAGATAATTCACCATCAACCTCATTTAAGCTAGCCGCTTTTCCTCCTAAGGTGAATAATTAAATAATTAAGTCCCCCTTTAGCACATTTTCATTATAATTCTTTGTTGACTTAGGTTTAAGTGAATTTTCCTAAGTTTTTTCGCTTAATTCATCATTTAGCCACCAAATCACCCTTATTTCTCCATCTTGTTCCCAGTTTGAGCCTGACTATAGTCTACGGTAACACATAGACTACTAAGTCACTCCCTGCTAGCCTACTCTTAGGAACGGGACATCACATCCTTATCCTCTTGATTTCCTTGAGTATCTTCCTCGGTTCTCTAGAGAAGGTCATGTTACAGCTTAGACGCATTTGGAGGCCTTTGATAAATTTCTTGATCAATTTGAGATAGTTCATGATGATGTTACCATGAGGTTGTTCTCCAAATCCTTTTTCAGAGATGTTGTTGTGTGGTTTAAAGGTTTAGGAGTCGATTCCATTGGTTCTTGGATCGAGGTATGTGTTGCGCCTCTTTCGTCACTTTGGTGAGAAAATAAGAGGTGCTTGCAAGCTCAATTGGGTCTGCTGAGCAGGACAGCTGTAGAGAAAAGAGCTAGAGAAAGAAAACAAAAATTATAACTAAGAATTAGACTAATAGATGCAATAAAAATTAAAATCTAGATCATAGGGACATAGAAATAACAAGAACAAAAAGACCCATGTCACCAATGTTTGAGGCTGATCTATTGATGAACACAAAGCACCAAGAAGAAAGGGGACTATGAGTCCCTTCTTCCTCCAAGGGAAGGTTCTTGGACCCTCACTAGCTAGCTCTTCTTACAACAAAGAAAATGGAAAATGGTGATGAAAGAAATCTTTACAAATCCACTCAATGGTGAGATGGATTGCTCAATGTAATGGTGTCAATGTGCTCTTGTCAAGGATGGAGTCTTTAAAACAATATAGGCAGCATAACATTACTTTGAATTCCTTGAGAAAATGAGGTGCATTCATGGCTTTTTATAGCATTGCATTGGGTTATTGTGTAACTATTTTGTAGTGTGAAAAGAGGCCATTTAGGGCATTATTAGGTCTTTGACCAGCCCACCAGTCGGATCCAGCCCAGATTTGAGGGTCAAATCGGCTTGGGAGCTGAACCATAAGTGGTTGGGAGGCCGACCACTTTCATAAATGCGTCGTTTAGCAGGTGCACAGCTTTTTGCGCTAACAGTCACGCATTGTGTGCATATGCACAATTTCTACGTTCATGTTCCGCGCATGTGCGCATGTGCCCAATGTCTGCAAAGCGCTCTTCAATTTTTCACTACTTTGTATAGCTTTTGACCTTTTTTGAATGTTGTGGTATTAATCCAGGTCCATGAATGACTTCGTTACTATTTGACGATGCTGAGTTCTTGTAAGCATGTGTGGACAAAATTTCAGTGATAACAGATGCCCCCTGATGGATGAGGTTAGGAGCATACATATAGCCGAAATCCATCAATGTTTCTTCTACTGAGAATGTTTTTGTAAGAGAGAGTAATAGTGTGATTGTCCAGAGCAATCCATTGGAGGGAAAAAGGAACCGGTAGTACCCGACCTTCTATGAGGTGTTTAAAATAATAATAATAATAAACTGTGTACAAATGAGGCGGGCATGTCCCATGCTCGTGTCATGTAACTCTGAAAAAGATGACTGAAGCGTTGGTGTAGACAACTGCAGCGCCCTTGAGGGTGGTTCTGATAAAGGCAAAAGATAATTCTGCAAGTGAACATACTCTAAATAGTAGGCAGTGATTGCAGTAAATAGTAGCAGCGATCATGTGGGCATTAATAGCCCAGCCTAGTTCAAAGGTCTTTGACAAATGAAAGAAATAACTGCAATAGTCGCAAAGTAAGACCCATCGTAACATGAGAAAGTGTTGGCGTCGAATGTTATGGTGGTCAATGACAGTAGGGAGCAATGGTGTTTCACCCTGTGCCGTCCGAGATCTCTCATTGAATGGATAATGAGAATCAAGATACTATCACCCTTCTGGAAAATTGTGCTGATGTCGACAAAAGGGGAACGTGACTCCCATAAGAAAAGGGCTTTGGGAAATCTACTAAGGTGAGGAAGTGGCAGAGGTACATGGACGAAGTCAAGAAGTGGGAGGACTCAACAATGCCCTTGGTTGGAGGATGTATGAGATAAAAAGTGGTCGTAACCATGTAACGAGGTCGAGTGTCAGGGGGACGACAAGACCAGTGATAAGGTGTGCTAGAGGTAGGACAAGGTGAACAAATTCAGAGGGTAGAGGTAAGTGACCTGTGGGGTACTCTGAAGATATGGACGATGCCGACAAGGGTAGATGATAAGTAATGCTCCAACCAAGAGTGCCATGGGTTGCGTTTGGCCAAAAGGAGGGAAGCAAGGCGCCAAAGGTGATGACAAAAAGATAATGTAATGACTAGAAATAAAGGCATTTGTACAATAAATAACGAATAATTTGGGGAGAAATGTACAAATACAAAAACGAGTGCCCTAGTGTGATATGGGTGGCCCACGTAGGGCATAATTTGCTTGGAAAACTGATGAGGAGGGGGGGGCATTGGTGAGTTCCTGTATGAGGTAGGTGAAATGAAGGTAGGTTCAGAGATGGGCAAGATGATTGTGGATGAAATGGAGGGTTCATGATACTGCGGAGGTGCAGGTAAAAAATAGAACCATAAAGAGATAATCTGGGAGTCCATGTGGGAAAGCTAGCAAAATGAGGAGAATGAGGATGTGGCTGATTCGTGACATGATGAAAGACTATCAGGACTCCCATCCCTAAAGGGTAAGGAAAAACAACATGAGTGTCAAAAAGTGGCAAAAGGTGCTATGAATGGGACAACTCATGTGGGTAAGAATGCTACCAGGTAACAGTGCCGAAGATGCAAATGGAGGCGTGGGTACTACAGAGCTGGGAATGGGGATCCTAGAGGCCAATATCAGAGGGTGTGACTAGAAATGTAAATGCGATACAGCGGGAAAGACTACATGCCAGTGCTGAGTATATACCTGAAAGGGTTGTGTCGATGGATGATGATCAAGTACCTGCACACATGAAAACCAAATACCCAAAGTGAACAATATTTGAAGAGAATCAAAGATATGAGCATGTATTTGATAAGTGTGACTATGCGCATACGTACCTGACCATGGTATGAAAAAAAGGTGCCCCTGGGGCGCACGATGAAAAGTGACCTAGGGACTGATGTGATGTAGGTGACGGGATGATGATCCTGTGGCTAAAGACGGATTGAAAAATGGACACTGTGGGCTCCCGGAATGGTGAGTGGAAGTTTGGCAAAAGGCCTATATATAGCTGTAGGGCCCACATTGCCACCTCATTTGTACCTGCTACAATAGTGACTAGACGAGCAATTTTTAGAGGAGATTTGGAGATTCGGGAACGCCGAGGCATCCGAGTGGTGATTAGCGAGTGTCAGGTTAGTAGTCTGATCATCTTGCATAGAAATAGGATTTTACTTTTGGGCAGGGGCTGTACGGGGGGCCATACAGAGACATTTAGGGGATATGGGCCCCACATGCATGGGTGATCTGGTGATAGGCGTGCATATGTGCATGCCTGTACACCGGATATACGTGCATGGGGGCATGGTAGAGAGATTTTAAGGCGTGCTCGAAGGGTGTGCCTATGAGTTGAACAGGTGCGCACCAGTGCACGTCTGTGAGTTGAACAGGTGCGCACCTCTGTGCGCCTGTATGGTGAATAGGTGCACATAGGGGCGCGCCTGTGAAACAAATAGGTGTGCACCTATGTAGTGAACAAGCACGCATGCGTGCGCACCTATGTAGTGAACAGGTCCGCATGTGTCCGCGCCTGTGGGTAACAAAACCGTGCATAGGAGGCAAGGTTGGGGTGTATAAAAATGAGTCTTTTTGATGCTATGGATGATTTCTTGAGCTGATATAGGGATCTGTGTTGTCTGCAGGTGGACAGTGGTGACGATTCCAGTGGGGTGGCGAGAGCGAGACTAGGCTCAATTGTGAGATTCCGTGGCTATTGAGGAGCCCGGTGTGCATGTGACTTTGGCAACCTGTGGGTTTCTAAAGTTCTTTGAGTGCCTGTTGATACGGGCACAGGAGTATCTACTATAGTTCCTGATCCTGATGTGGATTCCGGAGCTGCACTGCTTCCTCGTGCGAGGAGAGAAGATCCCCTTCACTGCGGTGGAGGATATATATTTCTTGACTGGGCTCCCCTTTCGGGGAACGCCCCTACTGGCAGAGCCGGTGCTGCCGAGGGGTACGTTGTTCGTCGATATTGGCTGGAGATATTGTTTGGGTCAGAACTTTATGTCCGAGACGGTGGTGAGTATATCAACGATAGATTCCATGGCGCATAGCTGTATAGCAACGATGATTGTGCGGGTATATGGGTCATTGGCGACCCAACAGATTAGTGGTGGCCAACTTCTGGTGCTGGAGAAAGTGTTGGCCGACGAGCGTTTCACTTGGGGGCTAATGCTACATGCGAGGATGGTGGTGCAGTTGGACCACTATCGGTCTACTGATGCAAGGGAGTTTGCTTTTGGGTCCATCCTAGTGGCCTGGTTTCTAGAGAGGGTGCTGATGTTGCGCCCGAGGATTATACTGGGGATGTCGGGGATGTGAGAGCCACGGTTGAGGTGGTGGGCGACTGTTTTTCTTCGTCATGGTGGTGGCAAAGGTGGCCACTTCTTTTCTGCATAGGCGACACAGCTATGGCGACAGATGCCACAAGTGATACTTCGGTACCCCTATGCCGGGGTGGACTTTCGAGATGACCCGAACATGGTGCTACCTCCAGGGGAGGTTTTTGACCATTGAGGTATGTTTAGTGTTGGTGTGTATGTTTTGGTTTATTTTTTTGTTTGAGATAGTAGTTCATATGTACATTATATAGATGTTGATATTGTCTGTTGTTTTTTTGCATGTGTAGATGTGGCACCTCGTGGGCGCGAGGTGGAGATGCAAAGAGCACTGGCTCATCGAGAGCCAGAGAGACTGCCGCGGGGGGAGAGATGTCAACATGAAGACGTCGCAGGGCGACCAACTGATCTGGAGAGGGCAGCGAGGAGGCGTCGATTTGATGACCCTGGTGTTGGACCATCACACGCTCCTCCGGCGACTGCTAGAGTGGACTTTGAGGATATATGCCATCGGCTGGAGATGGTATTACAGGATGTGCCTGAGGGCCTATGGTCTCGTATCTAGGATGAGATGTTCCTGGAGCAGTGTGTGGGGGTTCCCCCGCCATGGCGGGCCATCGTGCGACGAGTAGCAGTGGTTGCGGAGATGACGAGCGGATGACTGCCACAAGGGCAGGAGGGGCCTGTAGGGGGTGGGCCACCACCTCCTGGGGCAGGTGTTGGTGGGCTGCCACCACTTGAGGGAGGGGCAGGTGGTGGTGCTTTAGAGGCACCGTGAGTGGTGCTTTGATGTACATATGTATTTTTGTGTATATAAGCTGGTGAGCCCATTTTGTACCAAGGTGCTGTATTGGCCTGCGGATACATGTATTTTTTGTATGTAAACATTCAGATGACCCTGTAGACCTATATATATACATGAGTATACTTTTGGAGATCTATGTGGTGTTTACATGTTTTTGGTTAATGGTTTAATGATGTCTATTCTATATATATGTGGTGACAAGATTTGTGATATGCTTATGTATGTGTAGAGGTAGCTTGATGTGATATATGCCAGTCTAACACAATATTAGCTAGGTTATCTGTGATTTGATTCAATTGCTTGGAATATGTGTAAATGTAATGGAATCAAAATGTTGAGATAAAAGCCTAACCTGCAGGTATTTGCGAAAGAGACAAGGATCACAGACACGGTACACATTGTTGAGATGGATAACGACTAGTTGAGATTCGAGGAAGACGCTAAGGTGACGAATATGATGATGTTGGGCGTCGGCCAAGAGGCCAATGACAGTAGTGTATTTGGCTTGGTTGTTGGTTACTGACCCCAAACATATGCCGCTTGAATGGAGCATTTCATGTGAGGGGGTGTAAAGAGCCCAAGCAGCCAAAGCGAGATTTTGTGTCCAACAACTGGCACTGTCGGCGTAACCGATGTGGTAGGCTGGTGGAGGAAGCATCTATAAATAGCATAAAGAATAGTTTAGACGAGAGGGGAGGAGAAAAAATATTAAAAATGCTAGAAAAAGAAATAACCTAAAGTAGAATGACTACTTTTAAGCATAAAATTTCTTGAGATACAACCCGTTGACGGGTTCCTTGAAAGAGAGGCCTTCGGGAGAGGCTAGGATATATGTGCCTTTGGTGAGGCAATGTTGAATGATGTGTGTGCCATGCCAAAGTGATTCAAATTTTCCGTCGCCAAAGGTATCATGAGCGATATCATAAGCTAGGACGAGGTCGCCTTCGCGGAATGATCGAAGGTTGACATGGCGATCAAAGGTAGCCTTGGATCATTTTTTAGCTGCCTTTTTGTTCTGTAAGGAAGATAGATGATCTTCATCCAGAGACTCCAAGTTCAGCAAGCGCTGCTCCATTGGAGCAGTGTCAGGTAATAGCTCAATTGTGGTGCGTAAGGTGAGAATTTCGCACTCGATGGGAAGAGTTTCCTCGGCCCCATGGACTAAATGGAATGCTGTGAAACTAGTAATGGTCTTCACAGTCGTTCGATAAGCCCATAGCACAAAAAATAAAATATGATGGCAATTGGTTTTATGTTTATTAACCGTGCGCTGTAACATGGTCTTGAGGACTTTGTTAACTACCTTGACCTGTCCGTTAGACTGAGGGTAATATGATGAAGCAAAATCGTGAGAGAAGCCTAACCGAGATGAGAGTTCGACAAAGATCTCATTCTCGAAGTGTTTTCCATGATCCAGAATGAGTTGGAGGGGTACTCCAAAGTGGGATATGACGTGGTTAAAGAAAAAATGCGTTGCAGTGTCAGTGGTGTTGTTGAAAGTGGGCATAGATTTGGCCCATTTGGTGAAGTAATCAAGGGAAACAACGATGTATTTGTGGCCATTTCTAGAGGGGGGATTACAAGTCATAAAGTCGATGCCCCATTTACAAAAAGGGTCGGCAGTTATGACAGGGTGAAGAAGAGCGGGGGGAGCTCGAGCTTTGTTGGCGTAGAGCTGACATTACTCACATCGTTTCATGACATGAATGCAATCATGAAACAAGGTAGGCCAAAAGTAACCGGATCGGATAATCTTTTGAGAAGTGGATATACTTGAAAGATGGCCCCCACATGCATCATTGTGGCAGTCATTTAAGACTCTGTCGACCTCATCAATAGTCAGGCATCGACGAAGAATGGATGTCTCTGATGAGAAGGTAGCGGGGGGCCTGATGGCGAATACGTCGACGATCATCTTGTGAAAGCTGGTTACCGAACTTTTGAGTTTGGAGGTATAAGAGGAGGTCTCTGTACCAAGGATCATCCGAATTAATGTAAAAGAGATGTTCGTCTGGAAAGTTGGTGTTGATGGGGGCGCTGGTGGTGTCAGAGGGGAGGGTCGTGACAAGTTCGGCGAGAATGAGGGCCTTCTTACTCTTAGGTGTTGAGAACTTGAGGTCGTACTCCCGAAGGATAACGATCCATCCAACAAATTTGTCGTTAACTTGCCAACGGCTGAGCAAGTACTGCATAGGGTTGGAATCTGCGATGACCTTTGTGGTTTGAAGTAGAATGTAATGGCGCAGTTTCTGGACTGTGAGGACAACTGCAAGAGCAAGTTTCTCTTCATGTTTATACTTCAAGGATGGTCCTGAGAGGTTTTTACTAACGTAATAAATGACGTGTTCACGATTTTCATCTCCGAGCTAGACGAGGACGCTGGCTACTGATATAGTTGATGCTGATACGTAGAGGATATAGTCGGGATTATAGTCAGGTGCACTAATTAAAGGTGCATTTGAAATCACTGCTTTAAGATCGTCAAATGACTATTGGGCATGGTTGTCCCAGTGAAAAAGGATGTCATGACGTAGTAAGTGGAGGAAACCATGTGCGCGTATGGCATAATCTAGGACAAAGTGTCTAAGAAAGTTAGCTTTTCCCTGTAGACTCTGAATTTGCCATAAATTCTGGGGAGGTTGAATTTCGGTGATAGCTTGGACTTTGAGGGGGTCTACAATAATACCGCTTTGGGAAACAATAAAACCGAGGAGGTGCTCTGCGGTGACACAGAACACACACTTGAGAGGATTCAAGCGAATGTTGTACTGACGACACCGTTGAAAGATGATTCGTAAATCATCAAGATGTTGGGTGTATTTATTGGATCGAGCTGTGAGGTCATCCAAGTAGGTGAGGATGATATTAGCCAGATCGTGAAAGATGTATGTCATCGCCCGCTGGAAGGTTGTGCCGGCATTTTTTAAGTCGAAAGGCATGACACGATATTCAAAAGTACCCCACGGGGTAGTGAATGCAGTTTTATACTGATCAGCTGGGTGGATTTGAATTTGGTTATAGCCAGAGAATCCATCCATAAAGGAGAGAGCCTCGTGGCTGGCACAATCGTCGATAATTTGATCGATGAAAGGCATTGGAAAGTTGTCTTTGGGACATGCGTTATTGAGATTGCGAAAGTCTGTGCAAACGTGGATAGTGCCCTGTTTTTTGTCAATGGGTACAGGTTTGGAAACCCATGAGGTATAAGCGATGGGGTAAATAAACCCGACAACGCATAATTTGTCAATTTCGGCTTTGATAGCCACAGCTTTGGATGGGTGTAGCGGCCACTGTTTTTGGTGAATTGGTGTGATGTCGGGCCAGGTGTCGATGCGATGTTCAACAATAGAGGGATCGAGGCCAGGCATCCCTGTGTATGACCAGGAAAAAATATCCCTATATTCCTGGAAGAGGGCTTTATATGCGTCGATTTCCTGAGGAGTGCAAGCAGCTCCAATGATGATTTATTCGATGATGCCATTTTTAATGGAAATGTCGATTTTGATGGTGGGGGAAATGTTGGCCATATTACCTTCTTCAAAAGCATCAGGGGCAGGAATGGGATTGTTGAACCAATCGATAGGCCATGATGGGATAAAATCCTTGGTTTCGACTGTGTAAATGGGGTTTTGGTTAGGAGGCATGGGGGCTTCCTGTGGAGAGAAGAGTGCGTGATGGTGTAGTGCATCCCAGGGAGAGTCCGGGTGGTTTAACTCTTCGAGTATTTCTTCATCACATTGGAAGTGACGGGAATACAATGGGTCGTGAGGAGTGATCTCGGTGACAGTGTGGTTTCCCCTTGATGAAGAAGCAGGGGGAACAATGCTAGGAGATGATGAGGGTTCACTTGACATAAACCATATATTGAAGTACTGAGGGGTACCCATGGTGGTTGGGTGGAGTGTCCGTAGGGAAATGAGTAGGAGATTTGGGAGGGTTAGGGGGTAAATCCTCAGATACATCATCTAAGAACCACAGAGGTCTTGGGAGTGCCTCGGGCTCAGGAGAAATGATATGAAGATCCTCTAGTGACGACGTAATGTCAATTATCACCTCTGCAGGTCGGTGAAGCAGGGCCAATTGATGTTGCCTGTATGAAAGGATCATAGGACACTGGTATGTAAAATGAGCTAATGAATCGCAGAGAGAGCAAGGGCATCTCATACGTTCATTGACTGAAGTGGTGACATAACGAATGTCAGTGATATTTGTTG
>SNQJ01S0037012.1:38365-78641 GCA_010110895.2 Picea sitchensis
GTTGTTCGCTTGGGTGCTGGATTGTTTGTTGTAGTTGTTTGCTTGGGTACTGGACTATTTGTTGTAGCATTTCACGTGGGTGATGGACTGTTTATTGTAGCTATTCACATGGGTGATGGACTGTTTGTGGTGGATGTTTGCTTATTATTTTTTTTTTTTTTTATATATTTTATTTGTACAGCTTGTGGGTTTCCCTGGGCTGTGGCATTTGGTATTGGGCGTTGATTTGTTCATTGTGGATTGGCGTTGTCTTTGTAAAGGATGCCCATTGTGGGCTCCTCCCCTTGGCTTGGGTGATGGACGTTCTATTTCCTTCTTTGTAGGCCGCGTTGTGCAGGTGGACGCATAGTGCGTCTTGACACATCCCTTGTGGAATCCCTTATGGTTTGGTGCTTTTTCTATGTCGATATTTGTTATGAGTGTTGCTTTGTGACTTGACTGACCTATGGTGAATGCTCAGTATTAGCTGTATGGAGATTTGGGCTTGCTATTTTGGATGAGTTGTGTGCATGGTCTTGTGAGCTTGGCACTGGCTTTGCGCATTGACTTGTGTTTCACGTGGTTGCTATTCCATGTGTTGAGTTGGTGCTAACTCGTGTTGTATGTGCATGCAAGTACTCGACTGTTATAGAAATTCACACTCCTTTTGGGCCTATCTCGTGAGCTCCCTCCTCCATGTGACTTGATACCTGGCACATGGGCTCTCGGTCTCGGCTAACGAAGTGAGCCCACTCATTCTTGGCCCTTGGTGCACTAGGCTTTAAGAGATTTGTGGTTGCATGTCTTTGGCTGGATAGCTTGGAGGTCGGATGGGAAGGGTAGTTGGCCCAACAATTTTTTTTTTTTTAATTTAATTCACTCATTATACTCATTCATGGGCGTTGTCGATACCTTGATGATGTTGGTTGGAAGTTTGGTGGCTTGTTGGTCAAATTTCGATGGCATGGGGCTTATGCAAATTAGATATTGGGTAAAATCCAATACTTTTTTTTTTGCTCATAATTTATTTTTCATTTTATTCTTAATTAATAATTTTTTTGTTTTTTTTGTTTTTACATTTATATTATATATGTATATTTTTATTTAAATATATATATTTTATGTGTAAGGCCTCTCTATTATCTGCTTAATTGTTCTCCCATCTGCTCCATTTCTTTTTCAATATATTCTGCCTGTTCATACATTAAATCTCTAACTGATGAAACTTCATCTTCAATAATGGATGGTTGCTCCTCCTTGTATATCCTCTTAGACTCTTCTTCCATGCGTTGTAAGGTTTTTTTTTTTTTTTACCTATTGTTGATGGGTCTAAATCAACTCAAGCTATCTTTCCAGACTATGTTGTGACTCTACCACTTTAGCAACTGTTAAAATTAATTTAACATTTTCCACTTGTATATCATTATACCGTTTCTTTTTCAATTTGCGTATTGTTTATATGTATATAGATCTGTTTATATATAACCAAAATAATTGTGTGCTTGGCTTGTAGGTTAGGTGGGGCTGGAGCTAGAGCTTGGATTTTCATCTAATTAAAGGGTTTCAGGGTTTCAATATAACTATTTTAGGGTTTATTTATTTTTATTTTTACTTTTATTTTTTAGGGTTGGAACAGTTCCATTCCTGAACTGTCCTTCATACATCCGGGTAGGTGGGTAGGCCCTGGTCCAAGTTTTTAAACCAAGGATTTGATACCATGTGTAAGGTCTCTGTCCCCATAGAGCCTTATAAAACATAGACTAAAATATTGAATAAAAACATATTATATCCTATACAATTTAATCATAACCTATAATCATTTAATATTCAACATAAATTAGATTTATTAACAACATGTAAATAAGCTTACGTAACAACCACATAACACCACATATTCATGAGAATACATAAATAAAAAATACCTCTATCTGATGCTAAATTCCTTCTCTCCGGTTGTCCTCTCTGTTGCTTTGAACAAACACCACCCAAAACTGAATCTTTCTTCCCTGCCAGCTAGGAACAGAGCCTGTCTAGCTCCCTAGCTCTAGGATTCCATGAGGATTCCTAGCCCTCGAGCCCAAAACTCCTAGCAACCTGGTGCACCCCTGTAAATTTCCACCCAAACTCTCCAGACCAAACCAGAAAATACCCCACAGAAAATATAGTCCTTCCCTCTCAATATTACTTCCTCCTCCAAAATTTCATAATCATCTCCCGAGGGCCTCTTCCCCCTCAGATCCCCCCATTCACTGCCTCCTCCTTCATTTAATGCCACCCACCTTATCCTCCATTTACTACCTTATCCCTCCATTCAATACCCCCACCCCCCCATTTAATGCCTTATCCTTCACACATTAAGTTTTCTAATAAAATAAAAATAAAAATATTAAGTTTTTAATTCATTACCCAAACCTTTAATGAGTTAATTAATTAATCAATAGATATAAACAAATAATAATTAATTAATTAATTAATTAATTAATATTATTAATAAATAATCATTGTTCAACTAAAAATATATTAGGATAGTTAATTATTTAGTTAACTATACTTGATAAACCTTAAGAAATTATCTAACTAGGGTTGTTACAACAATGATTAATCTTGGGTTTAATGCCAAACCAAATGGAATTCAAGCAATACCAGTCTAGAAGACTCAAATGGTAAATATATTAATATTTTCCATAGTAATAATAATAACAAGGAAAGACTCAAATGGTAAATATATTAATTATTTCCATAGTATTAATAATAACAAGGAAATATGGAACTCGGCCCCTCTACCTATGAAGTGCACCCAAACTATATAAAAGATTCCCCACAACAGTTGTAATTCTCTCCAACACTCAATCTGTTAAGGAACAAGTGGAAAATCAACTACAATGTGGCATATGCTACCCAACAATGGAAGACCTCAGACCTCCCAATGAACTCACCATCTTCACTATTAGCAATGCACCCTGCAGAAGCCCATGATTTTATTCCAAGTATTTTCCACTAGATATAGCTAGTCTCACAACAAGGAAATAATACAACCATGAGTGGTTGTTGTCGATGGTATAGGCTTTGGTCTTCACTAGAATATTTTGGCCCCTTAGTAGTGAGTTCGAACTTTGGTCTTCACTAGAAGATTTTGGCCCCTTAGCAATGAGTTCGACCCCCAAATAGTTTTGTATATTTTAGTCTAAGGAGAAACACACTTGTGTAAACTCATCCTTGACATTAGAACTAACATCTAAGATCAAACCCAACACTAAATAATAAACAATATGTCTATCACCTTTTTTTATATACTTCTAACTTGATCTTTACTTTCCTTCTCTTATGAATGTGGAATAATAACCCCACGACTTGTTTTGTCGTCCTTCATGTTCCCTTGATTATTTTCCGCTCTAGCCCACAAGAACTAAATTAGGCTAGGGGAAATATCTCTTAGAGAAATTCGGAATATGGAGACATTACATTAACATAACACAAATTATATAACGAAAACCTTATATTGATATTTTGAAATCTATATTAAATAAATTTAATTTAATTATATTTTTTTAATATTTAGAATTTTTAAAATAAAAAAATCTAAATATACACATATGTATAAAATTTAATTAATACTTAATTTTTTAATTAAAAATTTATATTCATTATATTAATATACCATATAAGTTTCTATAATCCCTGTCTTAAAAACTATTTTCAAGGGATAATAATCTTCAAAACATTAGTATTTATTCAAAAATATTTTTAAGATGTAATATTTTGTTTCAATAAGAATGTTTTTTATCAAAATGATGAAAAAAAAAAACAAGGTCTATCTTCATTGATTCCCTATTAATCAACTCCTCCTCTTCAACTCCTCCTGTAGCTTTGAAAACTGTTATAATTATATTCACTTCAACTTTTTTTCCACTGAAAATTGCACTTTATATTTATATTATAAATATAAACTGATCTTTACAAGTGATTCAATACAACCAGATATCCAAAACATATCAAAGGGAATCCCAATATACTGAGAGATAAAACAAACTTATAACCCTCGTAGATAGTGCTATATCTGCAACATGACACTAGTCATCCATAATGTGACAATAGACTAATAATCCACAATGAACAGTCTAGTCATAAGAAAAGTCCCAAAAATGACAACCAAAAAGAATAGGATAATATCGTCGTCCTAATTATAACCAAAAAGTAAGCAGGCATAGACCCCAAAATGATCATCTAGTAAAGGTCAAGTAACATATGAGGACCCTCATGTTCCTCAACACACTAAAAATAGATAATCTTCCCAGGTTCCTTTAGTAACGCCTGTTTGGATAGCCTGTCTACCACTTTGTTATCTTCTTTGTATACATGTGCAAAGGAAATATTTTGGAACTGTTTGTTTAATTCCAATAGTCTTTCCTTCTAGCAATCCAAAGATACAACCTTAATACAACCTTTAACCCTCAGCCAATCAATAATAACCTTAGACTCTCCTTGAACATGAATATCTTGTATGGATAGCTGAGAAGCCAAGGTGAGGAGGGCCCATGCTCCCAACAGTTTCGATCTTGTATTCGAACCTAGCCCACAATTGAGAAGCCATTTGAAACAACACTACTCACTGATATTTATAACTCCTCCATCTCCATTGTTTTGTCCCATTGACATCGCCGCCCCATCAAACCAACCAACCATGTCCCCCACTACTTGATTGGATAGTCCCTTCCTCCGAGCAACAACAATCGGCTTTATTTTGTAATCCCTCATGGCAAATAATGCATGATGCACCACCTTCTGAACTATTGGAACATTATCTTCAAAAATCATCGCATTCCTTTCCTACCATATAAACCAACAGATATGTGTCGACAATGTTGAATATAATATGTTTTGTTTAAACCACAAATGAAAGCAATCCGCTAAAGAGTTACCATCCTTAGAACCCAAGAAGTTTATGTATAATTTATTCTTCCCCCAAACAACCAATGTGAAGGTGCAATCAACAAACAAATGTTGGGTAGTTTCACATTCCTTCTTGCAAAGAATGTAGCAACTTGGACCAATGAAACCTCTACTTTGAATAATTTCCCATGATAGAATTATGTTCTCGACCGCCAACCATATGAAGATCTTAATTTTTAGGGAGCATTCCCAGAACCATAAATCCTTCCTCCATCCTTGAATAGTATTGATTTATTTCTTATTTTCCATCGCCATATACACATTATTAACTGAAATTTGTCCCGACAGGTCTCCGCCCATTCAAATCAATGCATCTAGTCAATCTTGCAGAAGCACCCCATAATTTATAAGAGAACATCTAAATGATTTCCATTCTGCATAAAGGGACCCTTCTAGTTCCAATTCCTCTCTTGTTATCCAATTTGAACAAACCCTCCCCACGCGTGGTTCACAATTGGCTTGGTATAAGTAGTAAACACCTTTTTGGTTTATGGCTTGCATCAACTGATTTAAAAAAATAGTTGATAAACCCATGCCCAAGACTCTATCCTTGCTAATCAGAATGGAATGACTCGACCCCGAGATTCATGCTAACCAGTGCATGAGGAAGTGAAAAGATTAGATTAAATAAATCCAGGGTTGTGATATGTTTACCTCTAAAATGTTTATAGTATGAAACCACCTCTCCACATATACAAAGGGGGGATATTTAGTTTTTAATACCTGATGCCATAATCCTTCCTGCATCAATTCCCTCCAAAGAGTATTAGCCGACATTGCTCTATTGAAATAGTATAGGTTCCTCAAGCCCCATCCCCCAAATTGTTTTGGGTGAGCAATAAGTTTCTAGTTACAAAGGTGAAAACTCTTTTTCTTTTTACATCCCATCCAAAGGAAACCAAAAACTAGTTGACGGATCCTTTGGAGAATTATAGTTGGCATATTTGACAAAGACAACCAATAGAATGGTTGACTTACAAGTACATCTTTAAAAAAAATAATCATCCTCCAATGGAAAACCAACGATTACACCAATGTCTTATCCTCTTTTCATATTTATCTAAAAACCAAAGAAAATATTCAGTTTTGTACCTACCAATCTTTAAAAAGTATCCAAGATACATGAAACCATCTGATAGATCATGAAATTGGTAATGAAAACAATTGTTTAATACATCCGAGACCTATTTCCACACACCATACTGGAGGAATGTAGGTTTTTGTGCATTAATTTGAAGGTCAGATACTCTACAAAATAATATCAATACCCTGCTAATTTCCTTCCATTCCTCAATGGAGTCTTTTATCATAATAAGGATATCATCTACAAACAATAGATGGAGGATCTTAATAAAGCTATATACCTTGATGCCTGGCAGTAATCCATCCGTTTGACTTCTTTTAAGAACCAGGTTCAAGCCTTAAATAATTAAAATAAATAACAAGGGCGAAAATGGGCAACCCTGTCCAAGCCCCCTTCCATAATTAAAGAATTTTGAAGTCTCTCCATTGATTAAAACCAAAAATTTCATAGATGTAATACACCCCATAATCCACTTAGTCATCGACATCCCAAAGCCACATTGTAGTAATACCAATCTAAGAAAATCCCAACTGATACAATCATAGGCTTTTTTTAAGTCAATCTTTAGAATGAATGCATGAAGCTTTTTTTCTCTGATGTTGTGAAGGCACTCTTGGGAAGTTCCAATTGCATCTATGATTTGTCTTCCTTTCAACAAGCCAAATTTCTCCTCAAATAATGTGCATGACAAAATCGGTCTGATTCTTTTAGAAATAATTTTCGAAATTATCTTGTAGCAGAGATTACATAAAGCTATCAGGCGGAAGTCTCCAAATGTAGTAGGGCCATTTACCTTCGGAATAATAACAATGAAAGTCGAATTCAGAGTCCTATTTACCTCACCCTTAAGTTGCACTTCTTCAATAGCTTCGAGCAAGTCTTTGGTAACCAAGTCATAAAAAGATATGTAAAATTCAACAATCCACCCGTCAGGGCCCAGGATTTTTTCTTTGGAAAAGCCTTTTAGAACTTCTAACACTTCTTCCTTTGTAATAGATTTTTCAAGAATGATATTTACCTCATCTGAAACCAATCTAGGATACAATCTCACTGATTCAAACTAGTCCAGAATCAAATCATGAGTCAATTCTTGATAAAAATTACTGAAGAACCTCTTTGCTTCCATCTTTATTTCCTCCTGGCCATGATGTACCTGGTCCTGTTCATATTTTATTTCCCATAATTGTTTTTTGTTGCGTTTGTGGCTAGAAAATTTATGGAAATACTTAGTATTTTTATCCCGGCACTAGATCCACGTGGCCCTGCTCTTCAAGCGCCATCTTTCCTCCTCTTCCATCAACAACTTGTTCTATTCAGATTCTAGTTGTTTCAGACGTCTATCTAAATTAGTGTGATGACCAATGTCCAAGCCTAGTTTTATATGCAGTGCAATTTCAACTTCTAACTTTTCATAGGATTTGAATTCCTTGAGCTTCTTTTTTGCAAGCCATTTCTTGACCCAGGATTTTAACTTAAATAGCTTCATTGCAAGTCTTCTTTGGGCTCCCTCCTCTCCAATTTCCTGATGAGCGCACCACATAGACCTAACTAGATCTCCAAATGACTCATAACACATACATGCATGGTTGAATTCAAAAGGATAAGAAATGTTCTTATATCCATAATCCATTTGAAAAATCATTGGTGCATGATCCGAAATAAAGGAGAGTTCCACCCATGATCTATACCTAGCTGAGTCACCGAGAATAGTTTATGATGCATACACTCTATCCAATATTTTTTTGTATCCCTTGTCCCCTACTTCTACCATTACACCATGTTGGCACCAATTCTATGGGTTGAATATCCACTAAATGATTATTTGCAAACAGTTCCTTAAAAAAACTAGCCAGTGGATCTATTAATGCCCCAACTCCCCATACTTCATCTGAGGTGGTAGTAAAATTCAGATCCCCTACTAGAATGAGATAATCCATGGATAATAAACCTTTTTCTTCCACCTATTCCCAGAAGATTCTACGCCCTGAGCATGGTCCATACACATTTATAAAGAAGATTTTACTATTATCAGTAAAATGTATACCTGTCAGCAATATTCCACCTACACTTAGAAAAGGTTGCAGATAAAAAATAATAGGATTCCATGCTACCAGAAGTCCACCTAACTTCCCCACTGAGCTAACCGCACTAACCATCCAAGAAGGACAAAGAGAAATTAAAAATTTCCTAGCCTTTTCCTCATCTACTAAAGTCTCTTGGAAAACAATAATATCTAGCTTGCTAGTAACAAGAATTTTGTGTAATGAAGGAAATTTAAGGGGGAATCCTACCCCTCTAATGTTCAGGGAGAGGAGGATCATGATTTATCCCTAAAAAGGGATTTCATGCCTCTAAGCACCCCCAGTTCAGTTGTTGAAATCAAAAAATGATTAATAGCTAAAGAAGACTGCCCTATTTTCTTGCAAGCACTCAGAGTATTGATTGGGGAAATATCTAACCCCAACCCAGTTGACCAGGCTAATGATTTCCCCTGTTGGATCCCTAAACCACCCATGAATTGACTGGTTTTACTGGTATAAATCCCCTGTTGTGCATCCATTCCCCAAAATGCAGGAAGTGGAGTGGGACTGTATGACTCTCCAAGGGTTGGAACCAAGGTATCTAAAATGACTTCCAATCTTGGAAACTCTATGTGACTAGGAAGGGAAAGAGGATTAATATCCAAAGGGGACTGTGGCATTGATATAGCTGGAATGGGTAATGCTTGGTCAACTTTAGGTGAGTTATGAGGGATATTTTGAGGGGCGGATAGTGAATATTCATTCTCATTAACCTCCTTTGTAATCCTGTCAACTTCATTAATTGTTACAGTATTTAATGAAACAATCTTCTCCAAGAAATCTCTTTCCCAAGCCGTCAGTTTAAAATAAAGGTTGGGATAGTAAGACCACAACTTACCAATGATCAAGCCCAATATATCATCATCTGAACTAACTTCACATTCCACCGAGAATGTATCCATCTCGACATTTTCCTCTTCACTCATATACATATCAATATGATGATCTTCCATATTGTCTTCGAACCCCCCAACCCCATTCCAGTTGGAACAATTTTTACGAAGATGTCTCATTTGTCTACAGCGGGAACACCAGAAAGGTAACCCCTGGTAGTCTAAACCCTGCGACATTACCTATCGATGCCACTCCATTTCTAGTGATTCCATTAGACCAACATGTATATCTAGCTCAACTAACACCCTCAACACCCGTTTATCCTGTGAACTAAGTCCACTTTCGTCAACCTTCAAAAATCAGTCGAGAAGGTTCCTAATGGCCATCAATACAGTTTTATTCCACAGACTGAGCGGAAGCCCAGGAAGAAAAACCCAAATATGGCGATGGATAAAATATTTCGTGGTTGGGTCAAAACCCATTCGCCACCTCTTCATAATTAAATTGCCACCCTCAAAATCCCAGAAGCAAGACAAAATGTGCTTTGTGTCTTCAGGATTTTTGAAGAATAGATCGACCCAGCCAAAGGGGATATTCCAATACTCTGGAACATAGCCAAGAATTGAGAGCCAATGTAGATTCATCCACTCTGCAAAGAAGGTTTTTCAACTTGACTTATAGGAAAACCATCCTACTAACGTGTAGAGTGAAAGTTGACAGGTTTCCTCAAAACCAACATCCATCCCAATGACCATACTACGTCTCAAATTCTTTGGCTTCTAGGCCTTTGTTGTTTTTTTTCTCCACATATCCTTCACATGTAGAGTCTCATGTGGAGTAACATCTAGTTTAGAACCTGACACCTCAATCCCTGATTGAATACCTGACCCTAGCCTATCTCCAACAGTATTAGTCCCTTTACCATATACTCTCTGAGAATACTCAAGTCCGAGACCATCCACAGGCTGGTTCGTAGGAAGAAATTTACCAACTTCTGGAATACTCTTTGTCATCACCTTTGTGAAGCTTGAGGGAGAATTTAGTAGGTCATTTACTTCATGAGCTAATGGCTCATTTAAGTTACCCCCACCACCAATATGCTTACACAGTTTATCAACTGTAATGAATAGGCCTACACGCTCCCACTCCTCCTCATCTTCAGCGCCCATAAGGGCACTAATCTCAAGTGACATGATATGGAACTAGACCCCCAATCATCCCTCTGCTAGTACAATAAGCTAGTCAAATATTTGGCAGTGGGCCAAGCCCCGAGAATAAAGCCACATCAATAAATTTATGACACATTAAATTTAAATATTAGAATAGATCCGCCAAAGTTGTCATCTCTCCAGCACTAACAACCGAAAAACTACCATTTAACCAAGAAACCAGTTACTATATGTATCCATCCTCCATGAAAAACCACTAACATGTATTCAAAATGATACTAAAAATATAGTCTCTCCCCATCCTTGTTAGAGTCATAGAGGTGCATGAATTCGCATGGTCATTTTTCTATTTACCATAGGTGTATGATAAATATTTTTGTCCAATTTTTTAAGAGAATACATAAATATTCAAGGAGACTTTATATCTACTGCCATTTCGGTCCTATTCACATAGACAATTAAAGTAAATACACAATTGCAAGTATTTAGAAAGAGGATCCAAGAATTGTATAAGAGACAACAAAGTTATGAAATCAAAGCAAGTATTTCTAAATTCTGGAGAATGAAGGAGAATAGAAAAAGTCAAGAAGGATATGTTGTGGAAAAACTTATAAAATTACTGAAAGTAAGAGGAGAAAAAAAGGTTAAGGCTTTAGTTATGATAGAAGTTTGAAGGTACAGATGTTGTCAATAGTTTAATGAAATGGAGAGGCTATTTGAATTTGAGAAGACAAAAGACTTAGATAAAATGAAGTTTGAAAGTACCAAGTTAAAAGTACATGCTAAGATATGGTAGGATTTTGTGCAACTGGAGAGAAAATTTGGAAAAATAAGGAGGAATTTTAAGTAGGAGTAAAATTGCCTCTGAATCTATTTTTTTACCAATAAATTATAAACAAGTGTTGTTCAAACAATTGTATAACCTCAAATAGAAAGAGTAGAGTGTGTAAGAATATGTAAACGAATTATATAACATTTAATTGGACAATACAAATGATGTCAACCAAAGAATATTTAGGTAATGGGTTAAAGTTTACAATTCAAGTTGTATAACCTCAGATAGAAAGAGTAGAGTGTGTAAGATTATGTAAGAGAATTATATAACATTTAATTGGACAATAAAAATTATGCCAACCAAAGAATATTTAGGTAATGGGTTAAAGTTTACAATTAAGTTGTATAACCTCAAATAGAAAGAGTAGAGTGTGTAAGAATATGTAAAACAATTATATTACATTTAATTGGACAATAAAAAAGATTCCAACCAAATAATGTTTAGGTACTATATTAATGGATTAAAGTTTACAATTCAATATGTGTTGAGTTTACTTAAGATTTATTCCATGGAAGAAGTCACTCAATTAGTGTTTTGAAGGTAGAGAATAAATTAGTGCATAAGGATGTGTTGTCGGGTGATATTGACCACTCTGTCAATGACAAGGGAAGATCTAGTCTGAGGTTGTCTAGTTAACCCAAGCCGTTTAAAGTAACCTACCCCGATGGGTTTTGTGGCTCCGTTAGCCAATGAAAAAACACTAAAGTAAATTAATAAAGGCACAATCTACCTATCTATACAATCTCACTATGTACATCAATTGATAAACCTATATATTAATATATAATTAGCATACATACTTATTATATACAATATCTATGTACAGATACAAGGATTGTGTAAAGCCTTGTGAAAATGAAAGTTTTACTACTGAAGCAAAGTTTGAGTAAGATATAAAGCTAAGAAAATTATTCTACAACTAAATTGTCACAAAAAAAACAAAATGAATGAATAAGATCTATAATGATATAACTGTAATGAATAAATCATTTAAAGTTGATTTGTTTAATCGTTATTCATTCATAAAATAAATAAATCAACTAAAAAAAAGGGTAATTAACTTGTTGATCAACGATAAAGAAAAACACTAAGATATTTGTCTTTTTGTATAATGCAAGCTCCAAGAACCTGTTTTCTAAGAAGAAATCTATGGCAAGAGGAAAATAATATCTTATCATATTACCTGAAGTAATTAAAGGAATTTTATGTTTTGAAAGAAATCTATAAGAAACATAAAGACAAATATATTTCTCATGTGACTTTATGTGATTCAAAATCTAGAGATGGAATCAACTCTAATCTCTTATAGATGATATAACAAATCTAACATTCAACATAAACCCATAATGTATAGATACTTGCTTTATGTTTAATTAGTCACATGGATTATGATAACCATAAATGATGGAACATGAAAGATATAAGAACAACATGAAATCATAAAGTGTTGAATAGACTAAAGATAATTCATAGCATATATGTTTTCATGCTTAGAAAAATATGAATATAATATGACAATAATCACATCATACAACTTATATATATGGACTAAAGCCGAAAGGACATTGTATTTCATATCATACCAAAAAATAAGTCCATCTTTTAGGTCCCAAAAAGAATGCCATGTCTCTGGGAAAGTACCAGTATTTAAAATATGTCCATGATCTGTTTTGCATATCTTAAAAGATAGAGACAGATCTTACTTAATCAAGTTTTTTCCAAAATAAAAAAATAAATTTAATCTAGGTCTGCTATAAACACCATTCTGGCAGTTTTGCAAAAATAGTTACATAATTCAAAATAATTTTGAAACTTATTTTAAAGAAAAGACTTAAAAAATTGAAGCATCTCCCAATGATTCACTAGTTCCATCAACCCTTGCAATTCATTCATCTTCAAACTTGAGAAGAAAAAATGAAATTTAATTTAGAAAAATAAATCTGATAAACTAATTATAGACAAGCTACAAAATCTATGATTTTGTAGCTAGTCTAATAAAACAAAAAATAAATAAATTATGTTATAACAAAAAAATTAAAATGTTAACTCTAAGAAATTGTTTACCCATTAAACAATGGAAAAAGAGGCATATGGTAATTTCGAGTTCATAACAACGTTGATGTTGGATGCATTTTTAATAATGATATCTCCTGATTTTCTAGATCTTTTGCTAGATCTGGGGGGATTTTCTTGCACATTGGCTCTCAAATCCAATTTTTCCCTTTCCAACACTATGTTTCAAGCCACTACCTAGCTGAGTTGAGCTTGAAAATAAGGGATATCTTGATAGTACCTCTAGATCCAAGTGAAACACTCTTCACAATACACCTATTCCAATCTCGGTAGAGGGCGTGTATTGTCTGAGTTCAAAGGATTTATTTGTGCCATTTCCATTTTTAAATCATTTTGTATTCCTGAAAACTTTTATTGTTCCCTTAAAAATAGAGGCAGGTTTGAAACAAAATCATACTGTGGTGAATCCACTCTAGTGGAATCAAAGCTTGCATCCTCGGTAGAGATCGTATCTTCTATAACTACTGTAGGAATGGGTTTATCACGATTTTGATATCGGTTCCTTGTCATCCTCGACATAAGTATACCACTCCTCTTATTTTTGAAATACGGGTCATTAGCGTCTTGTGTAGCTTGCTTCCCTTGTATTTTAATTTTATTTTTATCATTACTAATATTTGTCTATACAAGATCAGGGGCGATTGATGACCTATCCCTTAAAAGACTCATAATTTATTCCAAAGGTTTGTTTGGAATGAAATTGCATTTTTTGGAGGTGACCTCATCTACCGGAAGAAACTCAATCATAGTATTGGTACGTAAGATAGAGTCTTTCGAAACTTGTATCTCAACTCGAAAATTTTGCAGAGAATGGGATGATACACTTGGACCGACATGTTCATCATCACTTAGAGGTAAACCAGAAATAGGCTCATATGGAAAAGGGACAACCCTATTCCTAACAAGAAAAATCTACCAATTATCTCTTGTTTTCAACAATTGGGCATTAACCAGAACCCAAATTAGACCATGATGGAACAAACTGGACTCAGGGTTAGGGTTATGTCTTTGGTAAAACTTGGACATTTTCTAAAGACACTTGAGTAAATCAAAATTCAAGTTCAATTTAAACCCCAGGAAAATCATCAATAACCATATATAAAACAAAAACACCAGCCCATAACGGCCTTCGCAGGTCACAAATTATTTGATTACTAGCAACAAGCCATGCCAACAGGTTTTGAACAACTGTGTAGCCATACCTTTTACGTTATAGCATGATTTTCAGGATACCAACAGTGAATGCCATGAGATGCCTTCTATCTTTAGATTATTGAACCAATGGTCCCCTTCCTACAACAAACCCATCGCTTCAACTACGAATTCCTCGTTCACTTGCAACTGCACGTCCCCTATCTTTTCTTTGGCACCATCAAAAGTTTTGGCAAAGGCCTGTGCAACTTCCAGGTTGAAACCCTCAAAATATTGGATGAATTTTACCCAACCGAAATGGATGAGTTCGTCTACAACATCGTCTTGAGATAGAAAATCTTGTGATCCATTCATCTCCAATATAACCACTGGAGCCATCAGCTTGTGCACAATGTACCAAAAGATGCAAAACATAGGGGTATATGCTCAAGCCAACCCAAAAAAAATGGTTGAGTTTGCATGGCTAACGGTCAATCGAGAACTAAGGGCTCAGAGAAATGCTACCATGAATTCCACCTCAAGATTTGATTAAATACCCAGAACCCAAGGATGACAAACTCAAAAACCACTTCATTCCATAAAACGTACTCTCTGGTCATGAAGAACCATCCAAAAGACAAAATGAATGTGATCATTGATGGGCAGGACATAGAAATGATCGTTTCATAGCACGAACGCTAGCCATCTCATACATTGATAAGACAATGGCAAAATAGTTCATTGCAACATTCGGATCATATGGTGAGGTAACAATACATAGCCAAAATCACAAATGGTAAGAGATGAATCAAACTTTCAAAATAGATTTAATAAGGTAAATCACCCACGATTTGGTTTTATCCTTATGCTATGAAAATATTACATGGTCGCATATTCAACATGCCTAAGTGTTTTGTGATTTTAGGTCTTCCAAAGGTTTGTTTGATTTCACAAGTTGAAAACCTTTAGAGTTGAATCAATGTGCTTGTAAAAAAAGATTTCAATTTCATGCTTTTCAATCATGAAATTGAAATGGGTAAACACGTTAGATATTAATGAAATAAAATAAAATAAAAATTGATCAACCAAGTAATCACCCAAAAACAATGATCAATTCTCTTGTATATACAAATTAGGTAGTAGATAAAAAAATTCTTTGCAATTTTTGCATTTCAAAAATCGACGAAGCGATATGATAATTTGCCCACCAACAATGGTGACTCGCTAGGTGAAGTAGTTATCTCTACATCATCAAAACTTTATTTCATGGAATAAGAAAGACTTGAATAACACTTAAAGAGGCTTTGAAACATATCATAATTCAATATTAAAAGTATTAATATTAGTTCAGAAAAATTAATACAGTCATACCCAAAAGGAGTGCTCTAACATACGATTATAACCTGAAAGTTAGTTTTGATCAAAAGGAGACGATATTTTTAAAAGTAACTTCAATACCATTGACAGGGCCACTGCTACCAGCAAACATTCATAGCCTCAACAGGGATGTCATTTAACCCACTCAAGTACTTTAATCCCATCCAAAATTTGTCTATCCGTGATATAAAATTTTTGATATATGATCAACTTATAAAACATACCTGACATATCTCGAAACCGACATTGCTTCATCGTTAGAAGGCCCATTCAGTACTGCGACGAAGTTGTCTTGGTATCATGTGTGCATTTACCCACTGCCAATAGGCTTGTTCAGTACCCCGACGAGTTTACACAGATTTCCCACATGTTGAAGTGTTTCCAACTCTCCTTAGTCGTTTATAATGATAGAATTTGGAGATTTCATAATGACAGGAGAGCGGGGAGATACTGGAGATTTGATAACCAGGAAGATATATGATCGATCCTTAATATTTTCCTTTTCTTCGTTAAAAACCGATAGTGTTAATCATGGTTTATACATTTATATTTCAATCAAGGAAACATCTAGAGGATGGGGAAGCGCTTTGAGGTGATCTCATTAGAACTGGGATGGTGTAAAATTTTTAAATGTGATTGTACTTCCCAAAGATCTTGACAAAATTTCAGGAATAAATTATGGCAAAGAACTTCTAAAATGATTGTCTTATAAACAAATCATTTGATCTAAACCTTAATATTGAAGATGTTGGAACTGTTTCAAACTTCCATCAGTGGTATATCTGATGATGAAAATTCCCTTCCACAATTGATTGCGAGTCATAAATAACTTGAAAAATAAAAGAAAACAAAGAAAGAAACAATAAAATAATCAACAGAAAACAAAAATATAAACATATAGGGATATTTATAGGGAGTAAGATCTAATTCCTCTCAGTTGAAGTACTTATTGAGATTTTTTCCATTCACCGGGAAAGTGTTTGGATGTCCCTCCCAGTTTTGCAGACGAAAGGAGCTAGGACCCAATTTTTCTGCAATAACAAAAGGCCCCAGCCACACATTTTGAAACTTGTTGTGTTCTCCTTTATCCTCATTTGATTTGTCCCACTTGAGAACCAAATATCCTACTTCAAAGTTTATATCCAAGGATGAACTTGCATCAAACCATTTTTTAACAATTTGTTGGTGCTGGTCCAATTTCTGTTTTTCTTGATATCTAATTTATTCTAATTTAAGTAAATCATTTATTTGATTCTCTAAAGGGGGACATTATTCTTATTGAACTTTATGAGATAACTGAAGTGATGGGAGCACGACATGGGGAGGAAGGATAGATTCTCTTCCATATATGAGGAAGAAAGGAGAATTACCGATGGATGTTTTTGGGGTGACCTTGTCAACCCGAAGTGCATGATATAATGCATTATGCCAATTTTTGTGATTATCTAACACTATTCTTTTCAATATTTTAATCAGATTTTTGTTTGTTGACTCAGCCAAGCCATTTCCTTGAGGATAATAACTAGCAGATTATTTTATATTCATTCCCTTTTCTAGATTATAAACATTCATGTCCAAGGAAGAAAAATAAGAAGCATTATAAAAAACTAAACATTCAAGTATTCTGAAACATGTGATAATATGTGAATCCAAGAACGAAATTCCCTGATTAGTGTTTATTACCCGTAACGGTAAAGCTTCAGACCATCTTGTAAAACAATCTTTTTCTATGAGAATGTATTTGTGCTGCTGTCAAGAAGGTGGGTTAATTGGTCCTTTAATATCTAGGCCCCACTTCTGAAATGGTGTACCTATTGTAACATGCTACAAGGGAAATGAAACATTATTGACCTGCCCTGCAATTTTTTGATAAAATATAAATTTGTGAGTCATAGCATGAGCATCCTTAAATAATGTGGACCAATAGTAACTAGCCCTAAGTACTTTGTGGGAAGTTGTGTCTCCATCAAAATGACCCCCAACATCACCAAAATGTAATTCAGCTAGTACCTTTTCATATTCTTCCATTTCTAGGCATCACATAAATACACCATCAAAATTCTTTGGAAACAATACATCATTAATTAATTGAAAAGATGCAGACCTGAGCCTTATCGCTCTTCTGTTTTTGGGATCAAGATTTTGAGGAGTAGTTCTGTGCAACAAATAAAACCTGATATCATTGTACCATGAATTAGGCATAATTTGTGTACAACAAATTTGTGTTTCATTATGCAATTTTTCAACTGGTGTTCTTGGTTCATTATCTAGCACTTCAACTGAGTCAGCCACTAGTTTTCAAAGGCCTTGGCCTCTAACAATTTGTGAAGGTACGATTTTGATATCGTACTCTTGAAGGGAGGTCATCCAATTATCCCTTTTCTCCCCAAGTTCCTTCTGAACTAACAGATTTCTTACTGCAGGGTAATGAACAATGACTCTTATCCTTGATTTAAACAGGTAAGGTATGAAATTTTTAATTTCCTTAAAGATAATGTAGGCTTGTTGGTCAATTGAAGGATAATTTAATTTTGATCCTTTAAAGGAAAAACTCATAAATGAAATGGGGATTTCATTATTTTCATCATTTTTCTGAGAAAGCACAACATCATATGATCTGTCTAATCTAAAATTATAAAGTGTGAAATCTTTGGAGAAATCATGACTCATTAAGGACGGGACTTCGGTTATAGATTTTATAATACAATTAAAATCCAGGTTCTCTTGTGGTCCCCATTCAAAAGGAATATCCTTTTTAATCATGTTTTGCAAAGGCCTAACCATCTCAGAAAAACTTGGAACAAAGCGTTTGACAAAAATTATTTTACCCATAAAATATTGCATTACCTTTTTGGAAGATGGTGGAGGAAGATTGGCAATAGCTTTAGTTCATTCGGGTTCTATTATAATTTCATCCTTTGAAACTATAAATCCAAGTAATATTCCATGCTCTATTGCAAAAAGTGATTTCTTGGGATTCAATGAAATATTGAATTTACGAAAATGTTCTAGTACAACCCTAAGATGTGACAAGTGATCTTTTTTATTCTTCGAAAAGACAGTGACATCATCTAGGTAGACAACAACTGATTAGTTGATAAGGCCATGAAAATCAATATCCATTTCCCTCTGAAAAGTGGCTCTGGCATTAATCAATCTGAAAAGCATTTTTTGATAGGCATAGGTGCCCCACGGGGTGAGGAATGTGGTTTTCAAGTGATCTGATGGAGACATAAGGACCTGGTTGTACCCTGAGAAACCATCTAATAAAGATATCCTTTCAAAACCAAATACCTATTGCAAAAAAAATTCCATTAGAGTAACAAGATACTTGTCTTTATCAAAGGCTTGGTTTAAGTTACGAAAATCGACAAAGAGCCAAATCTCTCCATTCTTCTTTCTTACCAAGACCAAGTTGGATACCCATTTCGTATGCCGAACCAAAAAAATGATATTGGTGGTTAATAATTTATTTAGTTCCCTTTTTACCGTGGTTTCTAATTTAGGATGCATTTTCCTAAGTTCTTGTTGAAATGGTTGGGTTTGGGGTTTCATAGGGATTACATGTTGTATTATGTTTGGATCAAAGGTTTTCAAATCATTGTATGTCCAAGAAAATACATCTTTGAATTATTTAAATAATTTTATGAATGCGGATCTTTCTTGTTGAGAGCACCCTTTGCCTAGATTAATATTTTGAGGATTATCTTGAGTTCCTAAGTTTATAGTCTCATATAGTAACGAGGAAATGTTTATTTTGCAATTGACCACTCCCATAAATTTGTCATGTAAATCATAAAACTTTTCTAATCTAATGACATAGTTAGGGATAGAATTTACTAGATCAAATGATGTTTCAGTAGAACGAGGGTCAGATATTATCGAAAAATCACAGAGATTTTCATTGTGAGTATTTTCATCAATTACAACATCTTGGAAAGTGTCCTCCATATGCAGAAAATTTATGATTTGTTGGTGATCGTCGAACACTCGCCAATTGGTAATATTTTCGGGGATCAATGGCCTGAACATCAATTCAACATAAAATTAATTAGGAGAAAATCCCTCAGCAGGTGATAATTTTGACGCAAAACTAGCTAATAAATGTGCTTCATAATTACTGGATCTAGGAATATAACTTATGTTAAAGGAGAGAAATTTATGGATTAAGTTTCATACCTCGGTTTGGTATTTTTTGAGATGAGGTGATAAACAATAAATAACCTTTTTTACCTGTTTAAATACAATTTCAGAATCACCAAATACCATCAAGACTTTCACCTTAAGATCTACGACATTCTTTAGTCCCTGCATGAGTGCCTCATATTTTGTTGTGTTGTTTGTACACTTAAATTATAATCTACAAGAAATGAATGTTTTATTACCTTTGGGGTCAATCAAAACAAAACCAACACCAATTCCTTCACGAGATTTAGACACATCAAAGTATAAAGACCATATTTCATCATTTTCACAACCATCAACAATGTTTGCATCATTTTTCAAAATTGTCGCCTGAGTATGGGATAATATTTCAGATTGTTGATCCGGGTTTGGAAAAGTGGATATTTTAGTCAGGAAATTCGCAAATAAAATGTTCATACCTTGAGCTTCAAATGTATTTACACCAGTGGTAAAAGGCTCATTCGAGTCATTTAGATCTGTAACAGTGTACTTCAAATAACGTTCCCTATTAATTTTGATCTTGTTAGGATGGTCGTTTTCTGGTAACCATAGGTGAGACCAATCTGTAGAAAAATAACCATGCAATTGTTCAGACCAATATCTGCTCAAGAAAATTCCATAAACTTTTGAAATATCAATGACAAATGTGTCAATTACCTAGTGCACTTTTGTGTTAGATGGTAATCTAATCAATACATGTTTAATTTCACCAACAACTGTGACATTAGTTCTATCTAGCTAAATAATTTTCAAATCAGAACGTTTGAATTCAACATTAATCATCTAACAAACAGAAAAAGGAATCACATTTGATGAGGCCCTCGAATCTACCATACAATTATGCACATTTATGTTGAATATTTCAAAAGTTAAAAGGAATAGTGTCACATTTTTTCAGGGTGTGGGAGAAGAAGCGTGTTGATTTTTTCATGTTGTATCTGAAGTTATTTTATCTAAATTCCATACAGTTTTATCTGGTGTGTCTTTTTAATTATGATTTTTAGGTGGTATTTTGTTCACCACATCTTTTGTTTTGTTTATGCTATTTTTTGCTGATTTTTTATTCATAGGATAATTCTTTTTACTATTATCATCTATACTTCACAACATTTTCTGTAGGATGAGAGGGAATTTGAGTAGTTCAAAAATCGATATATTTTCCCTTAGTTTTTAAGATCCTCAACAAGATCATATTCTAAATCTAGGGAAGTAGGATTTCATGATGTTTCAATATATTTTGGCTATCTTGATACCATATTCTTACTTGCCTCAAGTGAAGATGTGTTTTTCAATTTACTACGAGTGTTATATGAGTGTTGGTTTTTATGGACAATTTCAAAATTAGCTTGGAAAATATTGTCGATGAGATATCCAAAAACTGGGGGAGACGATTCCTCCTCATCAGGTGTTTCTTCTTCACCTGCATCATTTTGGTTTTTAGGTGGGATAGAAACATGACTATCATTTCCATCTAATATTTCTTGTAAAGAATACTGTAAACCTTCAAAATTCAGACCTTCTCTAGTTAGATTTGGTCTGTTTGGAGGAAGAGGTTTCCTAAAAGGTGGTCTAAAATTCCCTTTACTTGAATATGCTTCTTCTGCAAATCTATTCAAGTTTGTGACTTGATTAGATAACTTATGAAAGGATTTCTGTAAACCTTCCAAGTATAAGGTTTTTTTTTATTTTTTATTTGGGGAAGGTCTGGTAAGGATTTCCATTTTCGTTTTAGAAGAGGAAGTTGATTCAACTTCCGCATTTACATTATCCTTTAAACTACGAATATCCTTTTCAATGAGGAATGCCTCCTCAAAATCTTCTAGTAATGTTTTTTTCTTAGGCCTCTTAACCCATATAGCTATGTTACGTTGTAGGGATTTATCATAGTATGCAATAATCAAGTTTTCAACATGCATCGATTATGTAGGGATTTCATTTTTAAGCGTAAGGAATCTCTGATTTAAATCCTTGACTTTATATTTGGGGTTCATTTTCATGTTGGAAAATTCCATTACTAGAACTTCTGGAGATTTTTCATCCCCAAAATTTTCTAACAAAATGGTCTCAAACCTGTCCCAAGAAACAATAGTTTGAGGATGTTGTGAAAAATACCACGTGGAGGAATTTCCCTCAAATGTGTAAGGGAATATCCTACACATGACATATTCATGTTCGATGTTTTGAATCCTAACATCTAACATGAATTTTTTGATATGATCCGTGGTTGATTGCCTTGAATCGACGACAAACTTAGGTAACAACTTTTTGGGATGTTTGGGTAAAGGATGTTGAGGTCCCAGTACTTCCATGACATCTTAATTGAGCCATGGTAGTTGGTGTGGGTGAATTTCAATATTTCCTAGATGAAGAATTGTCTTCGTCATAGGATTTTCCTCTTGAAGAGGGTAGAGAATACCCAGGTGGGGAAGGAGGAAGACTAGATCCTCCAGCATCTTGAATTAGTGCTTCAAAAGGATCGGTAATAGTATCACATAATGAGTGATTGGGTATACTAGTGGAAAGATGATCTTCTTGCTAATTTTAAAAATCAATGGTTTTATTTAATTGTTCACCAAATTGTCTAATTTTGGACAATGCAGACTAGGTTCTTATTATTGATTGGCGAGAATTATGGATAATTTTGTGTACATCAATCCCTTGAGGAATCAGTGTCACAGGTTCACGGGGAATGCTAGGTGTGGCTTCTGACGTAGTGGTTGGATCAGGTATAATGATAGGGTATGAACAACTACGCATCATGACAAGAGAATGATTATTTGGGGGAGTCTTACGACCTCCTCTTTCCATTTATGACTTTGTTGGCCCTTGACCAAGTTTTGAGGATCCTTGGTCATGTTTGACCTAATTATAGGACTTCGACAGGCTGTCAAAGGGGTGGAGCACAAGACGAAGCGGAGATAGTGGGATCTCAGCCCCTTTTTAGGGATTTTTGGGTTTGAGGCTTATGTAACGGGCATGGGAATGTCATCCCATGGGTTTACCCATGCTTAGGCCTATTTTACATGTATAAATAGATGTTGAGGTGATATAATGAGTATGAATGAATAAGTGTTAGAGTTAGATCTGTGTGATCAAGAGTTGTAAGTGCTTTGTGCATATTGTGTGAGGCTTGCAAGGCTAGTGCAAGTAATTGTAAGATACTGTGTGAAGGCTTGGTGCTATACCCTAGCGAGAAGAAGGAGGATTTGATGGAGTGCACAAAGATCTCTTTTCTTCTATGGAGTAGAAATTAGATGCTATGTGCCTGTAAGAAGCTTGACCAAAGATAATAAAGAAGAGAAGATTTGGTGGGCGTAGCCCCAGGGTGGGGCTGAACCATGTACATGCTGTGTTTCTCTGCTTTGTGCGAAGTGGTGATGTGTTTATATGTTAATGTGCTTACTTCTTCAATATAGATTAATGGTAGATAGATATGTTAATGTTATATGCTTAATAGTATGGATTTGACCTATGTGGATATGCTTAGCGCTTAAATACCTAAGATCTGACCTAAAATTGTGAAAGCTCTATGCATATATCTATCGCTCTAGTGCAAAGTATTATACTCAATTTGTGAAGCTCTATGCTAAGAAAATAAGTCTAAACTAAAGAAAAGAGGTAATATCTGAACGCTTTGTGCTCTGATAGAGGTAAGAATAGTGATTTTTTTTAGATATGGAAGCTTTATGCTTTGCTAAAGATAGGATTAGTGGAAATTTTTGTTTCTAAAGTATGGATCTAGGTATGTTTGATAAGATTTGTCCTAGATTGAAAACTAGGGCACTGATAGATGAAAGAAGATTTTGTATGAGTAGATCTGATAAGAATAGTGAAAGATATGTTATACCTATGCATAGAGAGAATGTTTGGACTAACAAATGGATGCAGGATCCTAGAAAGATTTTCTTGCAAGTTAGCTACCATTATCCTAGTGCGCAATACAGGAAAGGATGGGCATAATTTAAGAGAAAGAGAGGAATAACCCTTTGTTACATTTGTAGAAGACTGGGACATCTAGCTAAGGAATGCCCTAGAAGAAGACCTAGTTTCCTCTGTTGCAAATCTATGGAACATGAAGTTTTGGACTTCCCTAGAATGATTGCTAAGGTTGAAAGGATGAATATCAGACAAGAAGACCATGAGGAAGGTCAGGAAACTGATATTATGACATAACCCCAGAAAGAATTAGAGAAAGTATTGCTACAGGTGAAAGAAACCCTGAATGACCACCAACATATTAATTTATCCAAGATCTTCAAAGAAAAAGAGTGCATGGAATCAAGAATAAGAGACTTCGACATTGAATGTGTTCTAGATGAGGAAACATAGGTAAATATTATGACAGAAAGAACTTGGGAAATTCTAGGAAATCCTGCTATGATTCCTTCATTGGGAGGAATAGAATTATTCAGAGGAAAACTGATAACCCTATGTGGAATACTTACTCAGATATCTATGAGTGCTCATGGAACTTCGACAGAGGAAGAATTTGAATTTGTTAAATTTATTGAGAACAACGCTTCATTTGCTATGTTACTAGGGAAACCTTGGATTGAAGGAGATCAGGCCAGAAGAAAAGAAAAACAAATCTTAGAGCAGAAGAAGAAAGAGTTAAAATATTTCATGACTAGGAGGATCGCACACTTGATTGAAGAACAACATAACCAAGCAAAGCTATTTAAAAATAGATATTTTGATGTTGAAGTAGGAAGAACACAAGAATATTTGCAGAAGACTAAAGTACCTATCCTAGATAGAGAAGAAGTATTACCCCTAATTTCCAGGAAAGAATCTCACCAGTGCGAAGTTACTCTAAGAAAAGAAGATAAGAATCAGAATGGAAAAAGGAATTCTCAGATGAAGCCCACTGGAAACAAGGCTAGAAAAATAAGTGAGAAGAGAGCTAAGATTGAAAAGCTACAGAAGGTTCTAGAGGGAACCTCGGAGAAGAAAAAATTTCAAAATTGGAACTTCGTTGGTATATCATAACAGCGTCACATGGAAATTCTCCATGGCGAAGCAATATAGTCATTGGGAACAATATAACCGTTAGACCAACAACCCGAATGGGTAGAAAGGAATTTATGATCAGAAAGTTTTCACCAGACCATTGGGATCGCACCATAATGGATAGAACTGAGTTAATGAAGGTTTCTCACCCATTGCAAGAGATCTGTTGCCAAGTTATCTATTTATCCCTTCTCCTCAGGCAACAAGAACACTTTTGCTAACCATGAATCTGAGTCTGTAGAATAGTGGATTTCTCACAATGATCATCACACTATTTCCATCCATCCCATTGCATTGACTAGTTACTCTTCGAACCTGAGATATTCAACCACGAGCGTGCATGTCGGACGAGCTTAGTGCTAGAGAGAAAATTGTCAAAGAAGTTCTCATTGACCTCTTGACTGAAAGGGTAATGTCTGAAAGAGAAATGTTTGCAAGTATTCAAGCGTCATCGATGAGAGGAGTGAAAGCCTCTCCGTCGACTGCTCCCAAAGAAAGATCATCCTGACCATTAGCGTAAAAGAGAACCAAACACAGAGATGACCTAACAAATGCGAAGCTGATCCTGACCATATTCTTAACTACACCCCACCTCTCGCCGATGCGGTGAGCCATGATAGCATGCCAAGATATTTTGAGTACACCATGGTTACTGCGTACCTCCCGAAGGGGATACATGCAGTGAGAGAAGAACAGGACAAGATCTCAACATTGAAGTTCAGTGACTTCAACCTCAGAAATCACAAGAAGTATAACATGCTCACCCTGTACAAATACCTAACCAGGATGAAGGGGAAGAAATCAAATATAATCCCCCATCCATGGACAATGAACCTTGCGTAGTCCAGCTTGTTAACTCTAATGAAAATCCCACACTTCAGAAGGCACCAGGAAGTGAACGCATGTTTCAAGCTATTACTTTCATGTTACCATGGCAGTTACTTATGGATAGACTTTCATATTACAGTTGATCTGACGTTGATCCATATGATCATGGGATTAAGTATGCAAGGACCCGACCCACAGGAGTTCTATCCAGGATAATCCATAGATCACGCACTAGCACAGAATATCAAAGATACATACGACAATGTTGAAAAGGGGATGCAAGGCTACAAGGTATCCTCCATACAGAATGGCGCGGTGCACCTAGAATGCCAGCTAATAGTCGGAAAGTTAGTAGAAAAGAACAGATATACACAAGTCACAGGCTTTGTCGTTGACCTCGTAGGTAAATGCGTGGAAGGCCTGCAGATGAATTGGGCGAAGTACCTAATTAATCAGCTAGAACTAGACTCTTCCGAAGCACAGGATCAGGGCTATGAGTTTCACTTTAGCTGGCTCCTGATCCTCATCACCTTTGTTTTCTGGGAGATGTCGAAAGGTGTGACCTTTTTGGATATTGAACCATTTGAACCGCTTGCTGTGAAGTTAACCACACTCTCGTACTCAAGTGATATGAATAAATAGTGGCAGTCGAACGTTGTTTTTCAAACATATTACCTTCATCTGAAGAGATCCATCAAAGTTGAACCTCACATGACCCCAAACACCCTATAGAGGTTCCAAACCATGATGAAGTTCTACGTAGATTAACACTTCATCTACATAAAAACGCTAGCCAATGAACATAAGGGGCAGCTTTAGTCGTACTCCAAACTCATGGAACAAGACCTGGAGGAGATCACTAAGGACTGGTCCGCAGACCTCCTTATTCTCGCAGACCCTGTAGAGATTTCTAACCCTGACAGCTCAGAGACCATGAATAAAGAACATGATACACCTGGCCCCAACAGAACGAAGAAGACTGAAGAGGTCCAATATTTAGAAGCACCTCAGGATATACTTTTTCAGTATAACCTGACCATGACTGAGGGGGTGATGACGAAGTAGAAGAACTAAATGGAAAAGGAGTTGAACAAAAGCAAGGCAAAGTAACACCACCCAGAGATGAGACTGATCCTCTGAAGAAGAGGAAGGTTTCTAACCTAAAACCTTCTTCCCAAAATAAATCGAAAGCCATTGTGACCAAGATGAAGATTGTTCTTACTGCCGATGATTTTGACTTCATCATTGCAGCTCTAAATGACACTTCATTGGAAATCATGGAGAAACAAGAAGCCAAGCAGGAGGAAATGTATGACAAAATTGAGTTGGAACTCCGAGGGGTACCTCAGGCCCTTCATTCTAGTCACGCAGTCTCCACTGTGCCCCTACCATTAGAAGAACCAAAGTTAGGAGATGAGCCATCCCAAATCCACCGACTAGCTGATGCAGTTGAAGCTCTCTTTCATCCCGCTTAAGAAGAAATAGAAAATCCACCCAGGCCTTGAAGCAAGTGCTAGGCGTAATCGTAAAACAATGTAAAGTTGTAGAATAGGAGAAGGTGTCTCTCTAGGAAAATTTTGAAGAAGAGAAAGTACATATGCAACAAGAAAAACTACTCGCAGAGCAACTCAAAGTGGAGCAAGCAGTCAATAGAGCACTCTTCTATGTGATAATCTTAGAGCCACAAGCAGAAGGCAGGGTCATGCATCAAGTAGAGCATCTCATAGAAGCTATCAAGCAGCTACAGTGATGAATAGTAGACTTAGAGCTCTGCATAATGCTCAACACCCCACTGGATGTGAGGGATCAAAGAGAAGTAAATTCTCAAAGCACAGTTGAGATAATAAAATCCCTTTCCATGGAATGTATGCAACTCACTGATCACAATTCCTAGACCTATGAGGAACTCACTGAGAATCTAGGACTGAAGGAACTAGAGTCGCAGCTCCAAGTGGTGAAGTATCAAGAAAATATGATACAGGCATAGTTGAAGACCATCTCAGTTGTGGAAAGAATAAAGGCATCCCAGGAGCAACGCACTGCCCAATAGCAGGTCGACACTATCCAGAGAAAATTCATGGAAGTGACTCAAAGGCTCCAACCTGTACAGGATAAGTCTTACCAAATGTTCACAGAGATCAAAGGTCAAGGAGAAAAACTGGAGCAAGTTGTCACTGTAGCTGAACAACGCCTAGAGGGACCTATTAATGAAGCAGTCATACAAGAGTTCATTGAATAGGAGGCCATGGCACAACAACAAGTCGAAGCATATTGAGCCAATCTCGAGGATTTTGAAGAAGAACTAGTTAGATCAAAGTGACTCGGGACAAGTCACAGGTGAGTGTTGGGGGCATGTTGGCCCTTGACTAAGTTTTGAGGATCCTTGGTCATGTTTGACCCTATTTTGGGACAACGACGGGTTGTCGAAGGTGGAGCGCAAGACGAAGCAGAGATCACAGGATATTGACCCCTTTTTAGGGATTTTTGGGTTTTGGGATTATGTAACGGGTATTGGAATGTCGGCCCATGGGTTTACCCATGCTTAGGCCTATTTTTCATGTATAAATATATACTAAGGCGATATAGTGAGTATGAATGTCTAAGTGCTAGAGTTGTATCTACATGATAAAGAGTTGTAAGTGCTTTGTGCATACTGTGTGAGGCTTGGAAGGCTAGTGCAAGTAACTTGAAGAGAATGTGTGAAGGATTGATGATATACCCTAGAGGGAAGGAGGATTTGGTGGAGTGTATGCAAATATCCTTTATTTTGTGGAGTATAACTTGGATGCATGTGCCTGTAAGAATTTTTACCAAAGGTAATAAAGAAGAGAAGAGTTGGTGGACATAGCCCCAGGGTGGGGGTGCGCTGAAATAATGTAACTGCAAAGTGTATTCTTATTATTATTTGATATATTATTCATTGGATCAATCCCCATTGTGGATTGATCATGTCGGCTACTTTAAAAGGAACAAATCACCTTTTGCGGATTGGTCATATTGTAATTGTAAAAGGAAAAATAAGAAGTCGGCCCCATAAGATATCAAAGAGGCCTCGAAACACAATAAAGGTGGTTATAACCACCCAGTTGAATAATTCGGCCCTGCCAGTGAAGAGACATTTCACACGTGCCAGTCTTGTATAAATAAGGAGGCTAGTACCTCACTTAGACACACAACTCACTTGCTCATTTTGTGAGACAAGTTTCGGATATGCAATTAGAGAAGAAGGAGAGAGAGTGGCACATATCTGGGAGAGGATATTCTGCATTAGTTTAAGAGATCTCTTGGCATTGTATTGGCTATCTATAATAAGGAATTTTTGTTGGGTTTTCTTCCCCTAGAGGGTTTCCCAGGATAAATGTTGTGTCTCTTGTGATTGTGTATTTCTTAGTGATCTTGTATTATGCTATTGTTATCTAATGAAATGCAAAGAACTATAATAATGGATTAAACATTAACATGGTATCAGAGCCAAGTTGAAGGAAGCATCTTTCACAAGAGTGAAAAACATCACTGTTGTCNTATTTGATATATTATTCATTGGATCAATCCCCATTGTGGATTGATCATGTCGGCTACTTTAAAAGGAACAAATCACCTTTTGCGGATTGGTCATATTGTAATTGTAAAAGGAAAAATAAGAAGTCGGCCCCATAAGATATCAAAGAGGCCTCGAAACACAATAAAGGTGGTTATAACCACCCAGTTGAATAATTCGGCCCTGCCAGTGAAGAGACATTTCACACGTGCCAGTCTTGTATAAATAAGGAGGCTAGTACCTCACTTAGACACACAACTCACTTGCTCATTTTGTGAGACAAGTTTCGGATATGCAATTAGAGAAGAAGGAGAGAGAGTGGCACATATCTGGGAGAGGATATTCTGCATTAGTTTAAGAGATCTCTTGGCATTGTATTGGCTATCTATAATAAGGAATTTTTGTTGGGTTTTCTTCCCCTAGAGGGTTTCCCAGGATAAATGTTGTGTCTCTTGTGATTGTGTATTTCTTAGTGATCTTGTATTATGCTATTGTTATCTAATGAAATGCAAAGAACTATAATAATGGATTAAACATTAACATGGTATCAGAGCCAAGTTGAAGGAAGCATCTTTCACAAGAGTGAAAAACATCACTGTTGTCATACATGAAAATTAGGGCTTTTTGATGGTCAAGCTTTTTAGCCCCAAAACCATCTAGAAAAGTGTTCCCTCCCCTAAGGATCACTTTGGCACTCTCAACGCACCTTTTCAGTGGCTAGATCTCCCAGAAAGTGAAACCCTAGTTTCACAAAGTACCAAAAAACCAGTGTACACCAGAAGTACCAGAGTACCAGAGGTACCAGAAAACCAGAATCACCAGTCCAAAAATTCGTAGATCGAATTTGGAGGAGAAAAAATTGGATTTTCTCATATCCAAACACACCAGGCTACTCGCCTCAACCAAGCGCACCTCCTAGTAAGTTCATATTTTGATTTTGAGCACTTTCATTTTTCGGTCATTTTCCTAGCTGCAGGTAAAGATGTCTGGAAGTGTTAAGCTTGTTGACAAGCTAGAAGGAGTGGAAAAATTTTGTTCTTGGAAATATAGGATTGGTATCATTTTTGAAGAGAATGACCTAGCAAGATTTGTAAAAGAAGAAGTACTGGAACCCGTCGATGTTGCAGAAAAGGAAAAGCATCAAAAGGACACAATCAGGGCCAAAAGAATCATTGCAAATTCAATCAAAGACCACCTTATTCCTTATGTGTCATCTAAGAAGATTCCAAAAGAAATGTTTGATGCCTTGACCAGACTATATGAAGGAAAGAACATAAACCAGAAGATGAATCTAAGAACTCAACTGAAGAATACAAGGATGCTAAAAGGAGAAACGATTCAGGAATATTTCTCCAGAATCTCATAATTCAAAGAACAGTTAGAAGCTATTGGAGATACCATAGATGAATATGAACTCATAATGACAGCCCTAAATGGTCTCACAAGACCTTGGGATGCATTCATCCAAATGATATGTGCTAGAACGGAGAAACTGAAGTTTGAGAGTCTATGGGAAGAATGCATCCAAGAAGAAATAAGAGTAGCAAATCATGAAGTGTTACTAGCAAGAGATGATGATCAATCCCTAGCTACTCACACCAAAGGAGGAAGGAATAAACCCTACTTCCAAAAGGAGACTCATAAAGAGCCTCAACAGTCAAACAAATTCAATCATAAAGAATCTCATCCAAGGAGATTTTAGAAGAAAGGCCAACAAAAGGAAAGGAACTACTCATATGTACAATGCTACCATTGTGACAAGATGGGACACATTGCGAAGTTTTGTCTAGCCATATGAGAAAAATAAAAGAGAAAACATAAGAGGCTCCATGCCCATGTAGTCAAAGATGAAGATCCACCCACAAAGATGATAAGAGAGAAGATCAAAGACCATGTCTTGATCTCGGCCCTCTCAGGATCTGTAACACCCAGAGAGGACACTTGGCTCATTCATAATGGTGCATCCAAGAACATGATAGGACAAAGAAACATTCTCTCTTGTATCTCAGAAAATAATTTTTCTTAGAAAGTGACACTTGGAGATGATTACCAATATCCCATCACGGGAGTGGGAGAATCAAACCACAAACTAAATTCAGGGAATTCACTAAAAATGAATTACGTACTATATGTTCTAGGCTTGAATAAGAACCTACTCTCCATTTCAGCTTTAGAAAAGAAAGGCTTCAGAGTTTCCTGTATAGATGGAGAAGTTCTTATGTGGGCTAGAGGAGAAACCTTAAATGAAGTGATCATCATTGGAAGTGAAGAAAATGGCATGTATAAACTAAAGGGTCACTCAGAGGATGCCATGACCCACGCCATTGAAAACTCATGTGAACTTTGGCATAGAAGGTTAGGCCACATCAACTACAAGGAACTACCATACATATGCAAGGCAGTCACAGGTTTACCAGAACTCAAAGGTGACCATGAAGAAATATGCAATGGATGTGCACAAGGGAAGAACATCAAGAACATGTTTATGAAGAGGGACAACAAGGTAGAAGGAGTCATAGAACTCATTCATTCAGATATATGTGGCCCAATGCCATCATCCTCCATTAGTGGGTATGTATATTATGTATCATTCATTGATGATTATTCTCGAAAAATATGGATATACTTCTTGAAATCTAAATATGAAGTGTTCAACAAGTTCAAGGAATTCAAAGCCTTGATAGAGAACCTTTTTGAAAGGAATATTAAGATACTCAGGTTAGATAATGGAGGAGAATATACCTCAAAATAATTTGTGAAATTATTTAAAGATGTTGGGATCAAGAGGGAACTCACTACTCCCTATAATCCCCAACAAAACAGTGTAGTTGAATGAAAGAACAAGACCATAATGGAAGTTGTGAAGACTATGATCCATGATCTAGATCTTCCTATGTGCTTATGGGAAGAAGCAGAAAATGGCAGTTGTATATGTGCAGAACTAATTATCCCATAGTGCACTTGGGCTCAAGACCTCAGAAGAGATGTTCATTGGAAAGAAGCCAAAGGTAAGCCATCTCAAAATATTTGGTTGCCCAATGTTTATTCATATACCTAAAGAAAAGAGAAACAAGTTGGACCCTTCAGGAAAGAAGGGAATATTTGTGGGATACTGTGAGGTCTCCAAGGACTTTATAATCTATATACCAGGTCACCATCACATTGAGATCAACAGGGATGTGATCTTTGATGAAGATGAAATGCTCAAGAAATCTAAACAATGTCAGCTTGAAGAAGTATATGAAGAGGAACCCATAATCCTTAGTACTGCAATAAGGGAGGTTCCCAAAGCTACAGAACCAGTGAGGGAAGTCGTAACTTCCCCTAATGAGGAACTTCTAGAAGACCATGATATAGTAGAAGTGAAAGAACCTCCTCAGATGAAAACCCTCCATAAAATAAAGCCAGCTTGGGCTAGAGAGCTTATTCAAGATGGAGAGAAGTATGGTGTTCCCCAAGGAACTATGAGATAGGTGAAAAGACCAAAGCCATTCTCCAGTTATATGGCTTTGATGTGTGATCTCCCAAAAGAGGAGCCTACCTACTTTGAAGAATCCATTCAGAGGAAACAATGGGTAGATGCCATGATAGAGGAATACCAATCCATAATGAAGAACGAAGTATGGGAAATAGTTCCCAGACCGAAGAGTAAAGATGTGGTATTTTTCGGATGGCTCTTCAAAATAAAACATGCTGCTAATGGAAGTATTGAGAAGTATAAAGAAATATTTTTCGCTCATGGATTTTTCCAGAAGGAAGGCATTGACTATGAAGAGACATTCGCTCCTATGGCCAGATACACTTCGATCAAAACCATCATAGCTATTGCAACTAAGATGAAGTGGAAGTTGCACTAGATGGACGTAAAGACAACTTTCCTAAACGGTGTCATCAAAGAGGAAGTGTGCATAGATCAACCTCAAGGATTTTAGGTTGAAAATAGGAAGTATCATGTCTGCATATTGAAGAAATCCTTATAAGGATTGAAGCAAGCTCCTAGAGCTTGGTATGGCCATATAGACAGTTTCTTGACAAGCTTAAGCTTTACCAAGAGTAAATCAAACTCAAACCTCTACTTCAAGATCATGAACGATGAGCCAGTAATCTTACTGCTATATGTGCATTACTTATTCTTAACTAGAGAAGAAAATCTCATCATTGAATGTAAAAAGAGACTTGCCTCATAATTTTAGATGAAATACCTTGGCCTAATGCATTATTTCTTAGGTCTTGAGGTATGGCAGAGTTCTAAGAGGATTTTCCTTAACCAAGGGCAGTATACGGTCGAAATATTGAAGAGATTTGACATGTTGGAATGCAATCCCATGAATATACCCATGGAAGCGAAGCTGAAGATGTTGGTCAATAATTTGTCAGAATTGATTGATGCCACACTGTACAGATAGATTATTGGATCGTTGATGTACCTAACAAACACCAGACCAGGCATTTGTTTTGTTGTGAACACCTTGAGTCAGTTTCTGGTAGAACCCAGACGTGTTCACCTAGTGGCTGCAAAACATGTGATGAGGTACCTTAAGGGTACAATAGATTGTGGTCTTAGCTATGATGGAGAGCATGATTTCACATTGAATGGATATACTGATGCAAATTGGGCAAGAAGTGTTTCTAACACGAAAAGTACTTCAGGATGTTGTTTCAGTTTGGGATCAATGATGATCTCGTGGCAGAGTAGGAAGCAATCTAGCATTTCTCTCAGCATAGTGGAAGTAGAATACATTGTTGCATGTTCTACCAGTTGCGAAGCTATATGGATTTGAAAGTTATTGACCGACCTATTTGACTTAGAGATGAGAGCAACCTTGATTCTTTGTGACAACCAGAGCTGCATAAAGATGCTAGAGAATCTTGTATTCCACGAAAATTCGAAGCACATAGAGATCCGTTATCATTACATCCATGACATGGTGTAGAGAGGAGCCTTAAAGATCCAGTACATTAGCACGGATGAACAAGTTGTTGGCGTGTTGAACAAGCCACTATCTTGTATGAAGTTTTAGTACTTTTGAGATAAGCTTGGTATAGTCCGAAAGGACCCTCCTTGAAAGGGGGAGTAGATGTTGTGATGAGACATCTCTTGCTTCCGACTTGATGGTTGTGACGTAAAGCAGGATGAGTACCTTGCTTCTGACCTGATGGTTGTGACGTAAAGCAAGATGATGTGTGAATAGTATTATTCTTTAGGCTATATAGCTGCGATGTAAAGCAAGTCTAGTTCCCTGCTTCTGACCTGATGGTTGTGATGTAAAGTAGTATGTGTAACTTTATTATGACCTGATGGTTGTGACGTAAAGAAAGATGATATGATGAGACTATCACTGAGCTTCTAGCTGGATAGTTGTGATGTAAAGCCAGTCTAGTATCCTGCTTCCGACCTGATGCTTGTGACGTAAAGCAGGACGAGTATCTTACTTCTAGATTGAGTGCTATGACATAAAGCAGGACGATGAGATAAGACTAGTACTGTGCTTCCATCTTGATAGTTGTGACGTAAAGCTATTCTAGTATCTTTCTTCCAACCTGAGTGTTGTGACGTAAAGAAAGACATTGAGATGAGACAAGTACTAAGCTTCTAGCTTGATAGTTGTGATGCAAAGCCAGTCTTGTATTATGATGAGCCATCCTCGTGCTGTGATGATGATGACGTATCAATTTTTATACTAATACATATTGATGCAGATGATCATGGAATTCCTTTGAGAATGATGATGCTGTCAATGAAGAAAACTTCGGATGATTTATAGATACGCCAGTTAGTGTTCCAAGATGATATTGATGATGTTGTCCTCTCACCCACTTGATGTTGTTCATGATGTTGTCCTCTCTCTCACATGATGTTGTTGAAGAATACCTTTCTTGTTAAGGGGGAGTGTTGAAATAATGTAATTGCAAACTGTATTCTTATTATTATTTGATATATTATTCATTGAGCCAATCCCCATTGTGGATTGATCATGTTGGCTACTTTAAAAGGACCAAATCCCCTTTTGCGGATTGGTCATATTGTAATTTTAAAAGGCAAAATAATAAGTCGGCCCCAGAATATAATAAAGAGGCCTCGAAACATAATAAAGGTGGTTATAACCACCCAGTTGGAGAAATCGACCCTGCCAGTAAAGAGACACTTCACACGTGCCAGTCTTGTATAAATAAGGAGACTAGCACCTCACTTAAACACACAACTCACTTGCTCATTTTGTGAGACAAGTTTTGGATCTGCAGTTAGAGAAAAAGGAGAGAGAGTGGCGCATATCTGGGAGAGGATATTTTGCATTAGTTTAAGAGATATCTTGGCATTGTATTGGCTATCTATAATAAGGAATTTTTGCTAGGTTTTCTTCCCCTAAAGGGTTTCCCAGGATAAATGTTGTGTCTCTTTTGATTGTGTATTTCTTAGTGATATTGTATTAAGCTATTGTTATCTAATGAAATGCAAAGAACTATAATAATGGATTAAACATTAACAGGGTGAACCGCATACATGCTGTGTTTCTCTGCTTTGTGCGGAGTGCTGATGTTTTTATATTTTAATGTTCTTAGTGATTCAATATAGATGAATGGTAGATAGATATGTTAATGTTATGTGCTGAATAGTATGGATCCGACCTATGCAAATATTCTTAGTGCTTAAATACCTTAGATCTAAATGAATATTGTGATGCTCTGTAATTAGGGTTTAACCGTGTTGTAACTTAGACTGAATATTGATGAATGTTAACTGCTTAGTGCTTTGTTAAGTGTTAGAATCGTAGATTTGTGTCTGAGATAAGGTTGCATAGATTTGAGTCCTGCAATCACCCCTACCTCTACCTCGGGTGAGACTTCATCTGCTTTGCAGGTGTTGCCAAAAGGGCCGGTAGTTAGGGTTTTGTTGGTGCGTTGTTGTAGCGTTGAACCCTAGGTATGCTCTATGCTAACATACTTTCAGGCCCTCCTTCTAGTGCCATTTGTTGATGGGAAATATTGAATACTCCATCAACAAGAAGGGAAGATCTAGTCTGAGTTTTTCTAGTTAACCCAAGTCGTTTAAAGTAACCTACCCCGATGGGTTTTGTGGCTCTGTTAGCCAATGAAAAAACACTAAAGTAAACTAAGAAAGGCTCAAACTACCTATCTATACAATCTCACCACATACATTAACTGATAAACCTATCTATTAATACATAACTAGCATTCAGTCTAATTATATAGAATATCTATGTACAGATACAAGGTTTTTGTAAAGCCTTGTGAAAATGAAAGTTTTACTACTTAAACAAATTTTGAGTAAGATATAAAGCTAAGAAAATTATTCTACAACTAAATAATCACAAAACAAAAAAATAAATGAATAAGATCTATAATGATATAACTGTAATGAACACAACATTTAAAGTTGAATTGTTTAATCGTTATTCATTCATAAAATAAATAAATCAACTTAACAAAAAGGGTAACTAACCTGTTGTTGATCAACGATAAAGGAAAGCACTCAGCTATTTGTCTTTCAGTATAATGCATGCTCCAATAACTGTTTTCTAAGTAGACATCTATGGCAAATAATATCTTATGATATTACCTGAAGTAATTCAAGGAATTTTATGTTTTGAAAGCAATATATAAGAAACAAAAAGACAAATATTTTTCTCATGTGACTGTTAGAAAAATAGGATTGTGGAGGAATAAAAATAAAAAAAATGCGGAAATAAAACAAAGAAGAGACACAATAAAATAGAGACATAGATATACATGGTTCACCCAGTGTGGGCTACGACCACCGGAGAAATTGCATATCCTTCCTTTATTATTTTCCAACAAATGAAGGGATACAACCTACAACACACTCGTTGTAACTTCCTCTTCTTTCTCTCACAATCTTATCACTGAGAATAGAATATTAACAATGACACATAGCCGCAATACATTTCCCTCATAAAAGAGGGTTTCCTTATAGGGAAAAAAACGTGAACATAACTTCTATCATCAGATCTATGACCTTATAATGAACGGTCCATATTTACAATGAAATTACAATATACATTTACAAGGCAATTTTTCCTTTGGTGGATTCACCCCTAAACCCCCATTGAGGAAAGTTGTCCCCCAACCTGCCCCCAGGGGGGTGCTTTTCCTCGGACCCCCCAGTCGGGGGGATGGACCCCTTAGATGGGGTAACCCCCTTCTGCACTCCCCCATGTGGAAGAGTGTACATTATTCTCGGGTGTAAATTCTTCATGGGGTATAAACACAGCTGAAAGCAAAGACCTCTGAATCAGAAAGATAATCAGTCTCCACAACCAACAATCTCCCACTTGGAGACTCATCTCAACAACTCCATCATTTTTGTATATGTTGGACTATGATCCTTCTTTGACCTGAAAAATTTCTCATCTTCACCTTCATTTTTGAAGATCAATTGAAACTGAGCAGGAACTTAGTTTCTCCCTGGTTACTCCCTTTGTTAACATGTCTCTAGGATTTTGGATAGTGTGTATCTTTTCCAACTTCAAATGTCCATCTTCCAAGATGGATCGTATGAAATGGTACTTGAGTTTTATATGCTTATTCTTCAAATGAAAGGTTGATTTCTTTGCAATATGGATGACACTCTCACTATCACAGTACAACCTGCTATTCTTCTACTTCTTTCCCAATTCCTCCATAAACCTTTGTACCAAAATCATTTCTTTACCAGACTCTATAGAAACAACATACTTTGCCTCTATTGTTGAAAGTGAAACAACCTTTTGTAGTTTCGAAATCCAACTTATTTTTGTTCCACCTATAGTAAAAACATACCCTCTGGTGCTCCTCCTGCTATAATTATCACTTGCCATATATGAATCAACATATCCTTGTAGAACAATGTCTAAACCTCCAAAACATAATGCATGAGTAGTAGTACCTCTCAAATACCTGAGAATCCACTTTACTGCCTCCCAATGTTATTTACCTGGATTGTTCATATACCTACTAACTCCCATTGCATGTGCAATATCTGGTCTTATGCAAACCATCACATATATCAAGTTGTCAACTGTTGATGAATAAGGAACCCTGGACATGTATTTTATCTCCTCGTGTGTCTTGGGACACATTTCCTTAGTTAATTTGAAATGGTTGGCCAAAGGTATACTAAATGTTTTTGCATTCTACATTCTAAACCTCTCCAACACCCTCTCTATGTACTCACCCCGAGACAATGTCAATTTGCGATTTTTCCTATCTCTTGTTACTCTCATACCAAGGATTTTCTTTGCATCACCAAAATCCTTCATCACAAATGAATTATCTAATTTATTCTTGAGCACATTTATATCTTACATATTAGACCCTACAACAAGCATGTCATTGTTATAACCCTAAATTTCACCACACATTCTTACCTGGCATCAGGCCAATTCATATCCCTTCTTTGCCAAAACTCTGTTGAACAACTCTTTGAAAATCCTCTTGTGTAAAGGCCCACGTGCGCTAACCATTACTGCACGCATGTACATGCTGGCTGACTCACAATAGCCTGCGTGCCTAACAAATCATGAGAAAAGGAAAGTTGCCGACGGAACAAAAAGCTATGGGTCAATTAACTAAAACTTCCGGCCATGCATGGCCGAGGGTTCGTCCAAAACCCTAGCTCCTTCTAGCCTATAAAAGAAGAGGTATGGGTACCATTTGGAAGAGGAAAAAATATAGCGAAGAAACTCTGACCATTTATGTAATCCATTGTCCCAACCCTTTATCCTTTCCTCATGCCAAAGGAGATTTAATGCAAAGAAGTTGAAGGACAGAAGAAGAGGAGCTCTAGATCAGGTTCAAGGAGCAGTGGCTGGTCTCATCTTTTTTGTAAGTTGATTCACTTTCAGTAATAAAAGAATACTTTTCCCATCCCAATGCATGAATTGTCTATGATTTGATTGATTTATTCTTGATTTCTAACCCTTGAGTATAGAAGTAGCATGCATGCATAGTTGTTGTTTGTCTTGAGTGCAGGTCATCTGTGGAAGGAGCAGCGCAAGCAAGTAATCAAAAGCGCAATGGAGGATCTACATCGAACGTCGGTAATAAGGTTGGTGGTCCTTTTCCATGCATTTACTGTGAAAAAGGGGTTTAAATCTTGGGTTGTAGGTAAAAAAGTAGTTTCTATTCGGTCAAAATCTACATGCAAGTCTGACCCTAATTTGCTAGTCCGTAGGGTGTTTTTCCCAACAACAGAATTGGCAACCATACCAGGGAGAATACTCTTTAGGGTTCTTGGATTTATTTAAGTTTTTTTGGTAGTTTAAAGATTAGGTTTTCTATTTTTTCTTTGCTTTTCTTTTTCTGTAAGGTCTGAGCTAGTAGGGAGTCTGGTTTTCCATACCAGTTTTCCTTGACTTTTTCTTGATTGTAGTTTTCGGGACACACTGAGGTACACGCGGCCTGAAGAAGGCCTGCACGCATGTGCTCGCGCCCTATCCTCTAATATCCCACCTATGAATGCTAGTTGTAGAGATAGCAGTAGCGTGTAGGAGTCCAGAGAACCTTAGAGGCAGTCCTCCTCTTCCCTGTCAGAACTACACATTCTCAGGGGGTTTTCTAGAATCTTGTCTGAGTCTTGTTGGTTCACAGTTCTATCTCATATTGCCTTTTTTTTCCTTATTATTCCTTGCATTATTTGTATTTTCTGTTAGAAAGAGCATCCAAGCCTTCAAGGGACCCTGGTTATCAATACTAGAGGCCTCTTCTTGTTCTGGACTACCTGTTTTCATTTTTTTCTTAGAATTTTCATATACACGTGGCCTATACAAGGTCAGCCCGCATGTACACGCTTTCTATATCTGCTCAGTAGGCATTTGCATGCGTGTTGTTTTAGTTACAGTCGCGTTCTTAGACAGGCTACTTTTTTTTCAGGGTGGGGCAGTCATCCCCTCCTTTGAAAAGAAGTATTTCTCTCAGGTGTTTGAGTCTAGGTTTGAACAGTCAGTAGGTTAGGTCTGTTAATGTTTTTGCCATTATTATAGTTCTTTGCATTTCATAAAGATAAGAGCATAATAAGAACAAGATCACTGAGAAATACACATCCACAATAGACACAACATGTATCATGGGAAACCCTTTAGGGGAAGAAAACCCAGCAAAAACTTCCTTATCATAAATAGCTTATCAAATGTTCAAGAGATAACTCAATCAATACAGAAAATCCTCCTCCAAGAGATGCGCCAC